>VMBQ01004494.1:0-19242 GCA_007657795.1 Dreissena rostriformis
AAAACAAAAATGTAATTTTTCCTCATTTGTACTGAATAAATAAATATTATATGTTATTCCTTGTTAATGACTCTTAACATATTGTATGAATAACGTCTTACTAAGAACAATGTGTGATGTATATTTCGCAACATCATTTATCGTTACACTCGTGGGTATTAAACCAGAAGACGGGTAAATTGATGACCATGCATGTCTGCTGTTTAAGCAAGGGTAAATATTAAATTGATAAGATTAGGCATCCATGTGCGTTTCTTTAATACCACTACAACATAAATTGATGACTGGTCAACTCAAGCATTGATTGAAAGCATTCTATTGATCAAGTGTCATAAAAAATTGTGTCAAACCCACGTTTTGAATACGGGGTTTAACGATTGAAAAAGATATGCAAAATCAAGATATTAAACAATATACATGTATTTACGACATGAAACTAAAAAATGATACGTACATCAGTTTTCTAAACTGGTCTTCTTTCTCATCCTGTTGGAGGATATGAAGAAGGTTTTAGCTCAATAATTGAAATTAGTCGCAGTAAATACTAACGTACACTGCAGACAGAGACATTAATACGATTCACTAACCGATGTTCATTATATGGAAACCATACTTAAATATCAATTATATAGTACATCAATACCAAGATCCTTAAATGTGCTAGTAGTATATTCTTTAATATATTAATGGGCATATTGCATATTAGAATTCGAATAAATAACTTATTTACCGTCATTCTGTCATATTTATTTTAATTATTTACAGTACAATTAAGTATATATCGTGAAAGCAAAATATCCTAATGTCGCACTGTGTCGTATGAATATATAAAAATTACTGTAACAGTAACAATACGAGTATAATACTGTCTAACTTACCGCATCTTTATTCTCTTTCCGCCTGTAATTTAAAACAAATACACTGTTTTTATCCCTGATTAACTTTACATATCAAACATGTTAGCAAAACACCAATTGATAAACAATAATGTCCGTACCTAATAGCTGCGGAAACCATACTATTGTATATTAAGTACTTACATCTCATGCCGAAATTCTTCTTCTTCTCCGAAATGAAAATAGTACAGTACTATTTGGATAAAATTGTTTGTAGAAAGCAGTGAACGTCTTAAAAAAATCGACCTCATAAATATTACTTTGTAATCTCATGGGCGCAAACTATTAAAAACATCCCGTTATTAAAACATAATATAAAACCATGCAAATAATGTATACAAACTGATGGTTTTTATTCATTGCACCTCACCAAGAAATAGGAATTCAAAGACAATTTTTATATATTAATATACGTTATACAACTAGCTTAACGGCAAACTACATAGAATGAAGAAATACAGAGCAGCAACTAATAATTCAGCAGGTAGTAACTGATTGAATTTGCTACTTTGTTTTTAAGTTCATAACATAAATTCATAAATATAAGTAGCATACCCTAAATTATGCGCATTAATGAACCACTTTGTAAACGGTTCCTCGATAACAGTCTAAATCAATCAGGCAGTTCATTCTGTGTTGTTTAAGAAATTATGCACATATGTGCACTTCAATAAGCATCAATGACGCTTATCAATCGGATAGGATATCGATTTTACCAGAATTTAAGTTAAGAATTTACCTCCATATTTATGAAAAAACTATTAAACACCTACCAACCTTCGGACTGACGGCACCCTTAAGATTTGTTCCTTTTTAATGGTTCGCGCAAGTTTTAAAAACTAGAATCACAACAATTTGACTGTATGCAATCAAATTAAGGCTGAAATGGTAATTGCATTTTTTTTATTGCTATCATCTATCCGAACATAATACTTAAATGACAATTGTATTAACATTCATTTGTATGCGCAACGCCCGAGTATACAGGAGAGTGGGCGTGGGGATCAGTGTTTGTTTTAAATCTTTTCCAAAATCGGCGCTCCTATATGTGGAACCATTGCGAACTAGTTTGTGTGCGAATTTCACCAAACGTTTCTCAAAAACGGAAACTTGGAATCTATATATTTAAGATTTGAGTGCGCATATTATTTAATTCACATGCCTTCGAACAGTTGATTATAACCGCAATAACCAACCCTTATCCAATAATTGATTCTCAAACTTACCGCTTGATTAGTCCTATTCAGCCTGAAAAAATAAAACAAATAACTTGTTGAAGAGGCATACATTGATTTCATGTCTGTTAAACATAACATATAATCCGTTTGTGTACAATGCACTCATTAATCAATAAATCATTAATACAATCAATAATGCAAGCCATATACGAGTGTGTATTCATACTTACATCGTACTCCGAAATGTCTCTAATTCATTGCTCTGAAAGACATGCAATACGTATGTTTGTTATTTTTATTCGCAAAGAGTGCACGTGTATAAGAATCAGAGCTGCTTAAATATTAACTCACGAACCAACAAGATGGAACACCTCTCGTTATATAATATACAATGCTACATTCAGTGCATTGATGAATGTTCTCAAGGGTACATTGATTTAGGAATGAAATGAGATAGGCCATTTAATATACATTATACAAGATACTTAACGACGTGTTTGCGTGTGTACTTCGAAGTTTATGAGGTCCTTCCGCGCCTGAGGAAGAATAATGCGTGCACCCGGAGTTTATCCCAGCACTCCTACCCAATTAATAGTGTAGACTTACAAAAGTGGGACGAATGTGCGTATAATAGCTGCAATATCCAGCTGTTTAGGTGTTAATGAAAGACTTGCTTATTTTGGTGTAGTATTGTATTATGGGGCAAGCCAGAGAACCCGGATAATAAACATCAACGACGCTTATCAATCGGATAGGATATCGATTTTACCAGAATTTGAGTTAACGAATTTACCTCCATAATTATGAAAAAAACTATTAATCACCTACCAACCATCAACATAAAGACACAAAAGAATTGTTCCCTTGTAATGGTTCGCGAAAGTTTTAAAAACTAGAATCACAACAATTTGACTGTATGCAATCAAATTATGGCTGAAATGGTAATTGCAATTTAAAATGTTTTGATTGCTTTCATGAATCCGAGCATCATACTAAAATAACAATGTTAACAACATTCATTTCTATGCGCGTTTCGAATTATAGCTGCACTATCCAGCTGTTTAGTTGTTAATAAAAGACTTGCTTATTGTGATGCAGTATTGTATTATGGGGCAAGCCGGAGAACCTGGAGGAAACCCCGTCTATCCGGTATGGTGACCACCAACTACACTCACATAATGCCATACATTAGGATTGAACCCGGGTCATATATGTGAGATACGCGTGAACCAACCACTGCGCTAGCCAGTGAGTGCAGAAAAAACGAACACATACATCTTATCGAAATTAAGCAGAAAGTAATTGATTGAATGCGTTTTTTTTTATTCAGTACACAAACGTTTAATAGTAAGTTCTTTAACCTCCCTAAAGAATACTCCAACACATTTTTACTTGATATTTATTCTTGAGACATCAATGTGTTTTATAATACTTCGATGCTTATACACGCTTCCGAAAAAGATGGAAAATAAATTAACGACGGTGTTCTATTTCCAAGCTGTTTAAAACTCCAATGTTTTGCATAGATGGTTCAAGGCGGCGACACCAACTTATATCATTTGTTTATGTCTAATGTGTTTATGTTGTGTCCAGACAAATTATCAATTTGCTTTAAATAAAAGACAAGCAGACGTTAACTGTCATGTTGATATTTCTGGTATTATTCGTATATGTAGACAATCTAATCAAAACAGAAAAGCACCATCTTGCTTTACTTATTCATTATTTGAGGTGTAGTTGACATTTTTACAATATACAATTTGCTTATGTTATATTTACTTTAAATGTAGGTTGTGTGAACTTATTTTATCGTTCAGTGAGAAAAGTTGAAAAACAAGCCATTATTCCATGATTTACGAACTATCTTTGGTGAAAAATCGATTATTTATGAAAGAAAATAATCCATTAACATTAAATGAACACTAGTTTTTGCTTATTTATCAAATATGATGCAATCAATATATACATATGTGATAGTATTTTAATTAAATAATGGTCGCGTTATTAAATGATAGTGAACCGGGTGGTCTTTAAGTCAGCAGTGTTTTTGAAAATCATTTCATATAGTATGTAAAGTTATGAAAACATTTGTTAAATTTGCTTTTAATCAAAAGTAAAAATAGCTTCTTATGGCATGGCTTTTGGTAATAAAGTAAAAGAATACATATCATTATATTTGATATTCGGTGTCTATGGTCAGTTTAAAAACAAGGCGATTCGATTGTTATTTCTGTATATTTAGTTTAACATTCCGTATCTGTAACTGGTTGTGTTTTTACTGAGCGTTTATATGCTTTAAAGTGAACGTGGTCGAAAGTGTATTGTGGTAAAAGAGCGGGGTAATTTGAGAAGGGTTAAGCAATACCTTTGTCTAAATGAACACCAGCTATTTTATTGACGTTGACGTTACAAACACATTGGGATAATTTGAAATAGTGGCTCTATTTGATTTAAGTGTTTGGATGACAAATGAGGTAAAATACATGAATAAATTCATCCTTTTTGGTAGAAATTTTAAACGTATAACATGAACAATAAATATTTGGCCGAATATTTCCGCAAACTATTCGATAATGGCCAATAAAAGCATTAGTCATAACTGAATAACAATATGCGTATACTTACATCGCATTTCGAAATTCCTCTTCATGTTTTGTCTGCAAAAAGTACACTTTTGGTTAGAAATAGTTGTCAGTGAAAGCAGTACACGGATGAAAATTACCTCGTTAACTCATGGACCATAAAGATAAAAAATACTCTCGTTATTACAAAATAATATAAAACCATGCAAATAATGTCTATAAACTGATGCTTTTTCCTGATGGCACCTCGCCAAGGCTTAGGAATTCAATGAGAAATGCCATATATTCTTATCCATTATACAACTTTCTTTACAGCGAACCATATTGAATGAAGAAATACAGAGACAAATACAAATGCAGAAGAAAGTTATTGATTAAATTCGCTATTTTGTATTTAGTTCATAAAGTAAATTCATAAATAAAAGTATTATACCCTGAAATACTCGCCTTAATGAGCACCTTTATATCTTTTGTTTCTCAAAAACAGTTTTAAATCAATAAGCCATTTCATTCTGTGTTGTTTGGAAAAAACGTATACACGTATGTGCAATTTTATCATTATCCATGACAATTATTAACAGGTAAGGGTATGTATTTTATCATTATTATGTATATGTACCTCCATATGGACAATCTCAGTATTAATTACCCACCAAATCATCAACATCAGGACACTAAAGATTAGTTATTTTTAATTGTTCGCGCAAGTTTTAAAAACCCTAGAATCACAAAATATGAGTGTGATCAATTAATTTCATACTGCAATTATTATTGCCATTTAGATCGGTACCATGTATCCGACCATAAAATATGAAAGTTATAAACATTCATGTTAATTCGCAACGACCGACTATGCAGTCTAGTGGGCGTCTTGGCTGATCAGACTTCGTCCGGATTATAGCTTTTTTCAGCAAAGATCATTTTGACACAGATTCTATAAACACGCTTTTGTGCAGTCCTATCAGAAACTTCATGTTCACCATTTGGAATGACCGGTTATAAGTATTCACAAAAAAAATGTATTTAATGTATTTAATCAATTGTTATTTGTGAGAACCGATTATGTTTTATGTGTTAATAATTCTGACAACGTTGTGTTTTACGCAGCAATCGAGTAGGAGTATACAACACTTTTTGTTTCGACAAGGTTAGTCAAGCGGAACAGCGGGTTGGATTTATATTTAATGGAAAGGAATGCTAGTTCAAATCGTATGGGAATTGGTTGCAAAACATTGTTTAAGAGATAGGTTAATTAAAAAACAGACGATCTGGAAAGAATGAGCATACAGGAAAACGAAGTCGGTATGCTAATATGCATTTCAGTTAGCCATGTATGATCGACATTTTGATCGAAATCTCTACTAAATGCGTCTTTTGAATTAAACATTCTTCATTTGTTTGTCATTTACTGTTATAATACTTCATTTTCTCGTCAATAACTGTTAAATAAAAACTATCCGAAAGCGCTCATGCGACATATTGAAAATAACCAGCTTACAGTTAGTGACATGTTTTTTTTAGCGAAATACCGCTAACGTTGCACTAGTCGGAAATGGACATTTATTATGAAATGTTGTCTTCATAGATACATAGCATCGATCAGCAAAAGATGCATTGTGTAACTATTGCGAACTGAGCTTAAAATTGCACGTAAAAACATCGGATTAATTTGTAAATGCATATTTGACTTTACATTTATATTGACCGTGATAACATCATTTATTTACTCGATTCACTCCCCATATATACTCAAAGTTTGCAAGAAAAACTACGGTGTAAGATAAATACAAGAACATTTTTTTTACACTTAATATAGTTCGCAAATTTGACAAATCTCATGTGCACGGTACGAAATTTTGTTCAGTGACAAAAATTGTGATAACGTTTTTCAAAATCAACATAAATAAATAGGTAAACAACATAATTGATTATAATTTTTAGTATTGAATCTCAAATAAATAAATGACGAATTCTTAAAGCTCGACAATTACATGCTGCAAAACTGCATACTTTTGAAGAATTATCAGGACGACCTGTCAATGCGTTACGCGTCGCCGCAGACGAAACGTTGACCATCATGGCAAAGACGAAATCGGTTACGTCTATAAGGCGACAAGCCTATGCGACATAACATGAGTATAACTTTCAACAGCGCATTTAAAACAGTATATTATAATTAGACGCGATGTTTTAAATTATCGATATAAAGCGTATCAAAAGCTCATAAATCTGGCCAATTTATGTTAATGATTAGCCCTAAAGGAACCGTTATTTTGTCAGAATTGTTATTTCGTTTGTCTGAATATAATACACATAACAATTTTAAATGGAACGATGTCCATAGGTTTGAAAAACTGTCATTTTCCCAAAATGCGAACAAATCCCTTTAAAAGGACATACATGTCTGCTGGAATCACAGCGTCGTGACATGGATCAATGACGTTATTACTTGTATACAGATACGTTAGAAATAAGTACTAAATATACTAATAAGTTGTTAGACAACTTACTGTAACGAAAGTGCTGCATTTAAATGCTAGTACGTTGATGGATAAATACACGTACATACACGATGTAATTAAATATCATTTTATGTATATAAATAAGCTTGAATGCAACTTTCTTTTGTGTGTTTTTTTCGGCACTCATCCATACACGTTTCATAAATTCCTTCCGAATTAGTATGCACACTATATGAATTACCAATGTAATTAAATATGCAATAAATAATAACGCATTGCAATAGTTTAATTAAGTAGTTACATTTTAGATTACAATATACCGGCCAGTTTCGCTTACCTAATCAGGGAAACTAAAACAGTTTAATGGACTTAACAAACGATCAAGTCTGAAATGGAAGTCAAATATATTGAAACATAATAAAGACGTATGTTACTTTTTATTCAATTTTAAAGCAAGCTCGACAACGGTTATTGTATTTTACAGTTTCAAATTGATCATAATGAACATTCGTGTTATGTTTAAATATGAATATCACGCATTCAAAAGCAAATATTAATATTTTGCTTAAAAAAACAAACATATATTAATTATGGAAGCGTATGTTTTGAATCCTGACGATGCAAATTATCTATACAGGAAACGCTTCTTACAATTTCCAAAGAAGAAACAAAAGTAATTGTTTTCTGGGGAAATAGAAAAGATTGACATCATAAACAGTTTTCTGTGTAAGTGAATAGAAAGCATGATAGACTCGAATTATTCGCTTCAAAAGGGTCCTGTCTGTTATTTTTCAACATTTATTTTGTAAATGCGCTTTCCTGGCCTGGAAAAGTAATTTGGAAACAAAAACTGTGTTGATATTCAAGTACACATTATACGCTTCCACAAGGTACCCTCTTACTTTTCATGTGCCGCTTTTATCCTCGAAGCATTATTTTCTGTTTCATTCAGTTTCCGAGTTTGTGCGTATCTGCCTGCTGCCTCTTGCATAAAATCACTTGAGGTGATAAAACGGCCATTAATCAAATACTCCTCTGTGCCGTTGAATGGAGTATCTGTAAAAACATGTAATTTCTAACCCATAAACGAGACAGCTGTGTATGAATAACTCGTGCTTTAAACCGTTTGTTGGTTATAAACTAAACAAGAAAATATACGCAAAGAGGAACGTTTATGTTGAATTCAATATTATAAGTGCTTTTTCTATTAATTACTTTTTTAAAACAGCAACAATAAAACCATTACAATTTATCATCATTACAAACAAGGCTTTATTCCATTGTGTAAACAATTGAAATTTGATAATTAAAAATTGGCAGAATTAAGATCGGCATTAAGATATAATCTTGTTAAATTTGCGTCTCGAAATCGGAATGTTTTAAATTCTAAGACGACAGACTGCTTGTTTTCTACAGAAAATATTGGAAATCAAGCGTGTGTTATTCTACAGTAACTATGGACAGAGTGTAATGCTTAGTTTAAGCATTTTTGCCACTGGATATCAGCGAAAATCTTAGGCTTATTGAGACTCTCTCGAGTCAAATGTTAAATAATCTTTCTGATAAATTGGACGGTGAAATGAACGTGGTGATACGCGGTCTATCAAATTATAGCAAAATAACTATATTAGTACAACGTTATCCAAAACAAACATAATATATTGTGATTTAATCTATGATAAAATTCACACGACATACAGACCGAGAGACCGAGAGACAGACCGAGAGACAGACCGAGAGACAGACCGAGAGACAGACCGAGAGACAGACCGAGAGACAGACAGACAGACGGACGGACGGACGGACGGACGGACGGACGGACGGACGGACGGACGGACGGACGGACGGACGGACGGACGGACAGACAGACAGACAGACAGACAGACAGACAGACAGACAGACAGACAGACAGACAGACAGACAGAATTTATACACAGATGGGTTAATTTAAAATATACGGCTATTTTTGTTTTTCTTAAATCAGTGTAACAGCGGCATTTACATTTAAAAAAAGTATTCGTCTACTAAATCAACGGAATTACAACACAAACAATAACGTTCATGTCGTGGGTGTTGTTCTGCGCATATCTGGCAGTTTGGATTCTCAACGGATGTGCAGAGACATACGTTACGTTACTGGTTCGATTTGAGTTACGTTTGTTGCATGTTACATTCAATTTTGTATCAATTTAAAAAACGACATCTTTCGTCGTTGGCTCTATTATTATGAGTGAAATTGTAGCAAGTTTCTTTTGTAACATGTTGTATCATATCATTCTTCGCACTCGTGATTTAATTTCTTATCATATATACCACTAACAGTGGGTTATTCATTAAAACAATGATATATCATTTGTTTCTTAAATGTCGAAAAATGAGTCGCGGCAATATATATTTTATATCGGTCCCGATGGAGCCGAGAAGCCGCAAACACTTTGCGTCAATTTGTTACCATAGAAATAGAACAACGTTTGAGATCGAATGGGAGGTCGCTGTAATGCTAGGGGACCAAAAGTGATGTGCACTATTATTGTTAACCGCAATTTTAATAAATTGTAATATCAACAATAACATATCAAACTTAAAAACATAACTTACGAAAGTGCATGTTTAATAAATAGTGCTCACTATGCTTTACCAATTTCTTCAAGTTGTTTAGCTTTAACAGCCTGCGACAATGACGTTATGTTAAATTCCTGAACTACGTTATGTTGTTGAGTCTTCTATTTACACTGTACTTAGGAAAAGTGTGTTTGATATTAACACAATTTACTACAAATCATATACAATAACATCAATATCGATTCGTAAATTGTGATCGCTTAAATTATTAATATTCAGCAAAGGTCTATCATAACTACGGTTTCATAACACTTGAGCTGAGATAGCATTTACGCGAACAGGTGTCCATTGGCTACCGGCCCTATATTAATTAAGGAACATTTAGAAAGTATATGCTTAAATGGGAAACACAATTACGCAAGGGATACTCTTAAGAAATATACCGTATTCGTTCAAATAGACGCGCCGCGGCGCGTTCATTTTTTTACATTGATGCGCTGTAATTACGGGCTAAAGTCTTAGTTACATAAATTACCGGAATCATAATTATATTATTTATATCGGGTTCACGTAAATTTTCTAATGCGTTGCACATTTTCGTCACCACTTTCAAAATAACAAGGTTATTTACTTAAAAAGTAAAAACCAATGGAGTCTTCTTTAACTCGGTTTCAATACCCTGCTTTAATGTTTCCCACGCTTTTAAAGTCGTTAAATTAGGTAAACTCATTAAGTATCGGAAAGCGTTAAAGTTTTCCTCGAGGATATGATGGAGAAGTGACCATGAATATGCTTGTTTTAGGTGTGTTTGAAGAATAACGGACAACAATAATTAGTTAAAGTTCGACGAAATTTATATTGATGACGTCGCTCAAAGCTGTGACGTAGTTAATAATATTGTTCGTTGGAGACACATAGTAACAAACACCAGATCATAACAATTTCTATCTCGATTTATTTCTGTTGAATATTTTCTAATACAACGCTTGCTAANCTCAAACTTCATCCTAACATTCAAATATTTTCTTTATAGAACCATTAGTATTATACTATAAGATTTATCATTAATTACCAATGTATAACATAATATTTATGTTATAAGAATAAACAATATGCATATGCTACGTTACAAAGCAATTTACAAAAAGTTAATGAAATGCGAGCACAAAGAGTGAATCTAATGACAAGCTTCCTTTGTTGTCCGTAAACAATTGAAGCAAATTGGCCATTTTGGTCATAGTATGATTATTCCAATTCCAATATAATTAAAATATCCCGTGAAGTAAAATATGTTGATTCATCTACAAATTTAGCTATGTATATTTATAAAGCATGGGAAATAAGAAATACGTATAATACATATTATGATTAGTGTTGGTTGTTGGTATATATTTATGCACCGATTCTCGCTGTATATTGTCTTTTCTAAAATACCCAATATTTATTTATTTTTTAATTGTTTTTTGGACAATGTACCGATCTTTATGTGTGATGTTTATAATTTGAATGACCTGTGACTTTGTTTTATGTATATTGTATTGACATTTCATGTATACTCATGGACTTATTGTCTACTGTATTATCAAATAAACTCTACAACTCTACAGATTATAGTCCTACATTATTCAATTGACCCAATAATTTAGTATTGTGTAACCGTTCGCGTTCCTTTTGATTTTCTACTTGAATGGTAATCATGTGTCATACAATTTGTGGATGCGCGTTTAATTTGGCATATGCGTTAAATTTAACGAACACGGTATGTTTTGTAATAACGTAATATTAAGTAAGATGAGGAGAACTGGTGTCAAGGCATATCACGCGCATCTTTAATATATTGACAGTGATCATAAGAAAATAAGCCGTTATTTTTTAAATTCTGAAACCATTTTTTTCCGAAAAAAGTGACTACTTATGAAATAAAATACCACCTTACATGGAAACAAATAAAGATTCAATAACATCTCAATGAAAGATCATATTGAAACCAAATCAAAAGCAAACATTACGTTTACATACGTGTTCTTTCAACTCAAACACAAGACTCACTTCAAGACCACAAGATTCCTCAAAATCGTGTTCATGTTTGGCAACCGATTATGCAGAAACAATTGACAATTGTTATACTATTTATTTAGTTCGTATAATGACTGTACTATAAACCTTGTAAAAACGTGAGACTATCACACTCACTCTAATGTACCATCTTAACTTTTCCAATAGACTTAACTGGTATTTGTGATCGACTTTATTTAAAGCGATGGAGTCATTTCTAACGACAGTCGTTCTTCACAGATGCAAGCTTCCGTAGGTACTGCGTTCGACCAAAACGCTTAAAAGTCCATATTTGGGCTTTACTTGTTTGATTCCATTAGCTGTAGAATAATCCGAGTGAACACTCGATCAAAAGTCACCGCCGTTGGTAGTCAACAAGTTTTCTTATAAATAACAGATGGGAAAAACCATTTTGTCATGTTAATCTCATGGTATTCTTGGACTTGGGTTGGGAACATGGGATGAACCAAAGCAGGATGTAAATTAAGTATAGTTCTAAATCTATCAATTTATCAGTGGTGATACAACTAACGAAGAGTTATCCAAAAACCTTTTTAAATCTCTACCCTCACTTCTAACGCAACGCTTTTATTGCCCATAATATCACTACTATTTTTCTACGTATGTGTGCAACAATTGGTATAAAAAACATAAATATTTCGTTTATGGTTACTATAATGTTATTATATTTGACCACGAAGAACATTAACAGGCCAGTGTCACTGAAGTATAACATGAATATCAGTATCATGGGTTAATTGTGTGGACTCGTATTATTATCCAAGCGGCAAGTACTCCATGAAAACTCACTGGAGCGCAAGGGCATAGGAATATGCGCATGTAAAACATGTAGGGATACTGCACATACAGTTTTATCAAAATCGTATCAAAAGTTCATGTGATGTGACACAGGAACGTACAATTCATTCGACAATATCAAACATGTATAATAAATCAAACGGCCATAACTTTCTGAACAATTATTGAGCAAAAAAACACAACAACAACTATATAAGTATGTCCATTTTATAGAGATGCAGCATCTGGAGTGACATAGAACTCTGATCATACGTGTTCGAGATCAAACGCGGAAAGTAATTATTATTAAAAATGCAATAACTCCCTAAAAAACGGAGCGGAACGACATGACAATATGCGCGCGTTCATCCTTAATGGAAAGTGCATATATACCTCTGTAAAATTCAGATCATTAGTTCTTGAGATATTGCGCCAAAAAAAAATCCATTAACAAATGCCTTATTAATTATCAAAGGGAAATAACTAAAACAAATGCATTTGAACGGAAAGACCTGGTAAGTATGCGCATGTTTACCCAATAGGGATGCCGCATATCAAGTTTCATCCAATATGGATTAATGTGTCTGATCTCGCGCGGATACAATTTTAGGAAATCAGCAGACGACATTTTAGCAGACGACAAATTATCCAGCATGCAAAGGGTTAACAAAAGTATCTTGGTTGCATAGTATTTTGCATTTAAACTTATTGATTGTATTGTTTATAAATTTGTATTAGCCTATCATTAATATCTGATGAAGGCCGTTGAATTCTTCATCCGGTCCAGACATGGGCCTGGTGAACTTCCCCTAGGTAACTCAAGGTTTATTTTCGTTTCTTTACAAGCAAGCTCAGAATGTCAAAACCATGTTCAATACTTTTGCGATCTGGTCATAATGATTGAACAGTAGCGCATATGCTGCACGTGCGTTTCGAGTTGGTAATCGAAACCATAAAAGCGCATTGATATCGGTATAATTACGAGCTTGGGTTTGACCGTGTAGTTTGTACACAAGCGATAGAAATCTACATGTACTTTTTGTTGACTCCGTTTTCGAACAAATACATTATGTAATTAATGTTTAATGCACCAGTGTTCAATAGAATGGCATATATTTTATGCAAGTATATAACTTAATCGTATGAACGACTTGGTCAATTATGGAATCGAAGTTCCGTGAGATCGACCTTGTATGTCGTGAGAATGACTTAATAAGATAACTATTAAGTTATCCGTGGTAACTTATAAAGTCGTTGGATCGACACAGTTAGTCACGGGAACAACTAGGTTAGTCGTGGTAATAATGTTACCACCGTATACTAACGACGTAATAGGTTTTAACCGTATTTTTTGAACTTGTACATTATTTAATGTACTTCGTAGTAACGAAATAGTTTTTATTGATATTTACAACATTATTCATTTACATTTTGCATTACAATCTTTTTAAATCACAATAATAAACTCCATGTATTTTAGATGCTTGAAATGAATTATTTGCAAGCAGTTCATTTGTCAGATTTGCACATGCGAACTGGAGAAACTGTACATGCGCACATACAGACGTGTTGGTGCCAATGCTAAGATCTGCACATGCGCAATACCTGTATTTGTGCACAAAGAGACAATAACGTGCACACGTAAAGACCTGGGGGCCGTTTCTTAGAACAACGTACGTTTATATTTTAACTCCAATGAGTGTTGATTATATATTTTCCTGATATTGGTTAAATTTTATATCCCACAACACGGTGTGGCTGTTTTAAAGCGACGTCTGCAAAATATTACACACCAAAATAAACATGACATCTGACACATTTTTAGGTAGTTTACATATCTTTTCTTGTGCATGAATATTATTTAAATCTAATATGCACTATATCTCTCATGTATGCTAAAGCGTTGCTATAGCGAAAGTTCTCGTAGAAAAAAAACTGATGTGCAATTGTCAGGGACATAGAGGTGTAAACATACACACATAGATAAATACACCTTATAATCTGCATGGTACTTACGGAAAGAATCATCTACGCGCTCAGATATTGTACACTTATGTAGACAACAGTGGAAAACCTGATATATGTGCCAAAATACGTTGACAGGAGGACATAATACAGGCCGTAGCGCGTACTCCTTGACCATAACATATCTCTGGAAACACCAAATTTTGTCCGATTGCTCATGGATTTCCTGAAATGTGTAACTGAAAAAAAAACGCACAATCAATTTAATTACTACTTATTCCAATTACTTAAGATCGGAAATCGACGAACGTTCTGCGACCATTTAAAATGAATAATGATAAATGCAATCATTTACATATCATGGCACAAAGTGTCTTTCGTGCTATTTCAATAGTAATACTATCACACCACTTTTTATTTAAGTTGGTTCTTTGATGTATATGTACATACCTAAACATTGCAATAAGAAGGTTGAGGAGCAGGATATTGGAAAACAGCAGGTAAACTCCCATCATGATGGGAACCACAATCTTGCCGGTCTTGCTCGGGCAGCGTGGACTTGTTCCGTTCGTCCATAGGCTAGCGACATTTGTACAATCCGTTAAATCTTAAAGAAAAAAAAACATGTTTATAAATCTGGATGTAATGTTCAACCATCAAATGCAAGAGTGATCGTTTTATGATATGAATTTTATAATAAAAGTGTGTACCTAAACTGAATATTCTTATTATTATTTGCTTATACCAAATATGGAATTCATTTTTTTGTGCATGGTTATACATATTTTGGTTTTTTAATCTAAAAGAAAATACACAATCATCTATAAGTAAGGAATTGATGTACTCACGTCAAAAATACCAAATACGTTTATAACATAGAGCGTGCTTTATTAAAATGTATAGGTACCTTCCGTCTCATCTAGAAAGAGTTCCCCGTAAAGATGCCAGTAAGGCTTCCTAATTATTTGTCTAGCAGTTTCCCAAGTAACTGGAGCATCAGGGTAAAGAATGGAGTACGAGGCAATTGCGTAAGCCAATAAAAACACAGCCATAATTACCAAGAAATACAACAGGTCCTGTACCTAAAATACAACAATTATATAACAGAGGGATTCTCACACTTCTGCTTTGGCTTTTTCATCATGCATGTAGGGTTAAAAAAAAGTGACACCATGAACAAAAGAAATATTGAATTTCCTACAGGCAATGTGTTGCATAGCTCTGACAAAGCAATGCAACATTGATGCAGAATAAACTGTTTTATTTTATGTTATGCGGTAAATGAGTGGAGAAACCAGTAAATGATAAAAAAATCATATAATTCTAGTTCGAGTGAAATGATAAGGTTTGCTAATGTCACTCGGAATGGTTTCCAAGTTGTTTAAACCTATATTTACATCAATATACAATAGGTATACACAATCATAGTATGGTTAAAATTCTATAATTATGTTTCACAAAAATATTTTAAGTGACACTGTTAGTAACTGATGGTGTATGGGATATACACCATCAGTAATTTCATACCATACGAGAGCGAAGCTCGAGTATGGTATGACATTACTGAGGGTGTATATCCTATACACCATCAGTTACTAACAGTGTAACGATTATATCTCACCGACTACATNTATTATATATTTTATTATATTATATATTATATTATATAAATAATATTACGGTATATTATATAATATATTATATATTATATATTAACAACAAGACTGATCTAGCAGTTTGTCGAACAGATGCGATTTTTTACGTTGATATGAGTATGGAGATTACTCGAGGTGTATGGAAATTACTGGTGGTGTATGGAAAATACACCATGGGCACGTGACCGCTCTAAGCCAATCGGATAAGGTCTATTTTGTAGCAGGTGAGATATATATCATTACAGACAATACAATGATAAACTTTAGCAATAACGATGCATAAACTAGAGCACTTGATATGTGACATGTTTGTGATCAAATGACGTTATATTAATGGTTTTCAAATGCTTAGCTGCTATGATATTTAATCAACTATCGCGTTTTATTATCTTTTATCTTTTCGTAAAAAAAGCAACATAAGCAATAAATTTCAGACCGTATTATCATTTAATTTGTGGCCAAATAAAAAAAAATACTTATGGTTCCGCAACTCGTGAACATGCGTTTAAGATTACATCAGGGCAGATAATTAACCCTTTTCTTATTTGCAAAAAAAACAACAACAAACAACAAACGCAAACAATTCGGCACCATTTTGAATTTTCTTAGACATTATTGCATTTTCTTTTTGAAGCGGGAAGTATAAATAAGATACCAATTTTGCCGCTTATTATCATGTATACATCTATTTTAAAATTCGACAACTAATTCCGGATATGGAAATTATTTCGAGCAAGAACTTGATAACATTTTACAAAGACAACTGTGTATGAATTCGTTGCCTCAAAAACAAATACCGATATAATGCATATCTTATTTCGAATTTCCTTAACATAGTACTACTGTTGTAAACTATTGAGTCAGTGAGAAATTGTTATATTACACACAAAAAACAAGCTACATCTTCACATAATTATACCAGCAGTCACTCTGTGTATTCTGAAAATATCAGTTCTTTTTATGATAATTCAATACAACACACATTCATTGTTTTCAAGGATTTCTTATCGCCAATACTTTTCAAACTTAATTAACTGTATTGATCTTTAGATTAAACGCGTGTATTACATGTAATCAAATTATGAACATTTATTTAATATTGCTACATGTTATATGTATTCAGAAATGTTCACACATTATGCACTTACCATCTGTAGAATTATAATGAGTTTAGGGCCAAGAGTTTTTTGAACAGAGAATATGTGAACGAGTCTGAAGAAGAACGCGACAAAATCGACAGCAAGCACGACTCTTGGCCAATCAAACGTGTCTCGAAATTGTTTGAAACGTAGTCCGAATCCAAGTAAAAACATGACGATCGAAAACATATCGATGCAGTTCCATCCTTCCGAAAAGTAATTCTTCAATTTTCCGATCCGCTGTTCACATGAACTAGCCTTCTCATAACCATGCATCTGATATATCTGATGCATCTACAACAAACAATAGGAGATTCATCGTAAATGACTATCTTTGCTCGCCGAGGAGTATCAAGTCGCCTTATTGTTTGCAAAACAGGCGTGTATGATAGTGTTTGAATCCATAAATTCCGGTTTGGTGTGGTGATAATTTCAATTAAAACTAGGGAATATACATGTAACATATTTGACATTAACATTATTTATGTATACACAATATCAAACACCAAAACGCATCCGTTCAGTATGGTATGTTTGCAATATTGTAACGTTTTGAATTCGAATTCAAACAAACACGTACATTTGCAACTTTTTCAAACAAAAAACGCTCGTGGTAACGTCTTAAAAGGTAACATTGGATATATATGGTCAGAATTTGTAACCGAGCTTCTCCAACTATAACGTATGCCACCCTAAGCCTGTGTAACAGTCCGTCCATAGCGTATGACACATTGAACGTGTGTAACAGTCCGTCCATAGCGTATGCCACCTTAAGCCCGTGTAACAGTCCGTCCATAGCGTATGCCACATTAAGCCTGTGTAACAGTCCGTCAATAGCGTATGACACATTGAACGTCCATAGCGTATGCCACCCTAAGCCCGTGTAACAGTCCGTCCATAGCGTATGACACATTGAACGTCTATAGCGTATGCCACCCTAAGCCCGTGTAACAGTCCGTCCATAGCGTATGCCACATTAAGCCTGTGTAATAGTCCGTCAATAGCGTATACCACACTGAGCGTGTGTAAGAGTTCGTCCATAGCTTATGCCATCTTGAGCCTGTGTAACAGTGCGTCCACAGCTTACGCCACATTGAACCTGTATACCAGAACATCCATGACTTATGCCACCCTAAGCCTGCGAAACAGACCGTCCATAGCGTCTGACACTTTGAGCCTGTGTAACAGTCCGTCCATAGCGTATTACACTTTGAGTCTTTGTAACAGTCCGTCCATAGTGTGTGCCACCTTGAGTCTGTGTACCAGAACGTCCATTACTTATTCCATCATATGCCTGTGAAACAGTCTGTCCATAGCGTATGGCACTTTTAGCCTGTGTAACAGTCCGTCCATAGATTATGACACCCTGAGCCTGTTTATCGAAAGAAATTACATTCAAAATATGCGTTACAGTCCTTCCACAGCACATGCAAACAAAAGCCTGTGCAATAGTCTGTCCATAAATTATGCAACCCTGGGCGTGTGTAACAATGCGGTCGTTATAATTCCCTGTGTTACAAGGATAAGTTCACAGCCCGATATAGTATTACGGCCTCATCATGTTTGACACAAGGGTACAGACAATGTCGTTGTAATACAATTTTGCTATTTCATTGTTTTCGTCTCAACCAAATAGAAAAACGAAACATAATAATGATACGATATTCTAGAATGTATGAAGAGATGTCAAGCGTACGCATCAGTTTCGTTTTTTTAAATACGTGTATGTTTCAAGTGAAAACAATAAAACATGTTAATTACTATCTCATATAATGGTTTTAGAGGAGAATGTTATATCTTTGTAAGTCACTGGAGGATGTTATTTATGTCTGAATATGAATTAATGTACATTATTAATAATAGGGTACAAATTAAAAATACAATATGACGCTATATTTAAACACACACACACACACATATATATATATATATATATATATAATAAACACC
>VMBQ01004494.1:22580-83216 GCA_007657795.1 Dreissena rostriformis
TCTATAGTTGCAGCAGACCACTCGCTTCATGAAAAAGTATATTAAGTATACGAATTCATTATGTCTAATTAATATACATTGTTTTACTTATGTCTACTCCGTTACAATTAAACATAGTAAAACATAACTGTAAGCAAACATGCAGTCTTGGTTTTAAATATGTTGAAGCAAATAACACATATAGCACATTTAGTGTTATATTATTTATAAGCAAAGCAAGACAAATCACATCCGAATACTAACAATCGGAACGTTAGAACCGTCTCTAGATAATTCTAACGACATCTTTTGTTTACAATTTGACATGTACTTGTCCTGCTGCTCCCCACACCGAGTCATTACAGCTCAACATGGGACTTTCGGGTATGTCAGACATGATGAACAGCGATGTTTATGACAGACCAGATATGTAACCGGTTATGAACATTTCTGTATACACTGAAGTCAAAATACATACTTAACGTTTCGACTATTAAAATCGGCGCCTGGATTTAAAGTGTTTTCCTATATACATGCAATTTGCTTTAATTCATAATGGGTGCGTTTTAAAAGTTTAAAAAGTTTTCAGAACAATTCTTAATCTGTTTTTTATCAATGTTATTCATGTGCATGTATGGATAACTGTTTGACTGTGGAGTAGTGTAATACTCTACCTTATACTTTTCTTCATTTCGCCAATTAGTACTTTATCGTTTGTATTCTGTTTTACCGCCTCGCATAAATTGTGTGCAAGCAAGGCCATGAAGAGCGGATGCTGACCATGAAGTAAAAAGGAAATTATTAAAAAGACAGTAAAATCCCAAAATATAATAAGTATTAATATAAGGTGAATATATAACCATATATATATATATTTCCTAATTCAAATCACCGTGAGTTTTATCACATACACACTTATAGTTTATAGAAGTACACATTCGGTTATTATTTTTATGCAACTATCGTTAAATATCGTCAAAGCAGCAAATTGCATGTATATAGGAAAACACTTTAAATCCAGGCGCCGATTTTAATAGTCGAAACGTTAAGTATGTATTTTGACTTCAGTGTATACAGAAATGTTCATAACCGGTTACATATCTGGTCTGTCATAAACATCGCTGTTCATCATGTCTGACATACCCGAAAGTCCCATGTTGAGCTGTAATGACTCGGTGTGGGGAGCAGCAGGACAAGTACATGTCAAATTGTAAACAAAAGATGTCGTTAGAATTATCTAGAGACGGTTCTAACGTTCCGATTGTTAGTATTCGGATGTGATTTGTCTTGCTTTGCTTATAAATAATATAACACTAAATGTGCTATATGTGTTATTTGCTTCAACATATTTAAAACCAAGACTGCATGTTTGCTTACAGTTATGTTTTACTATGTTTAATTGTAACGGAGTAGACATAAGTAAAACAATGTATATTAATTAGACATAATGAATTCGTATACTTAATATACTTTTTCATGAAGCGAGTGGTCTGCTGCAACTATAGATTATCTCAACGAATGCTACCAGAATTCGGAAGAAGCCGCATACGTACATCTGACAATGACCATGCCTTTTTGGAATAACAAATCATGCCTAGATTTGGCCGAAGAATCGAGCAACATGGAGTTCCTGTCCCAACAAGCGTGTCGCAATCTAGTTGGAGATATCTGGAATGGGCAACGTATGGAGTACAAGTTGGAGGACGAGGTTATTAACTGAATACAGATTAATGTTTAATTCATTAACCGAAATAAATCCAAACTCTGCAAAGAAGTTCTTTATTTTTTTAGGTTTTGAATATCGTCGAATCGTTTTTAATTTTTAAACGGTATGTATTTAGGTAAAATGTGCATTTATTTGCTGTACCAATTTGACTGCTTTGCGCATGTAAAACGCTGTATATATAATTGTATACACAAATTCAATAAGGATATTTTACGGTAACTCATCATTGCTATTCAGGCGAACATACATGCTACGTGTAAACATATGTGACCTTCATAATCGCCAAAGCAATTCTTGGAACATGAATTCAACCGTTCACCGGTTACAAATGTATGCCAAAAACTCGCGTTGCTATTTCTATAAACACACAATAAGTGTTAGGGACTTTGTAACAATACTCACAAATATTACACGTAATCAAATTAAGTGTTACTATCAATGAAGATAGTTGTTATTTAGTAAAGAACAAAAATGTTGTTGTTGTGTATAACTTAATGTTTACACTATGAAATGTCACGATCGAAAAGACATACTTCTACTTGTTTGTCTCAAAATTAGATCTACAAACAAAATCTACAAACATGTATACATGCTTCAAACATTATTTGTTTCAAACACGGTAGTGATCCGAGTGGTTGCTTTTTATAAAACAAAAATTACTGTAATTACACTCCATTACTTGATTTGATCAATCCTTACGTTGCTGATTTTCAATCTATCTTTTAAGTTAAACAACTTTCGTTTCAGCTTAAATATGAAGATGAATTCTCAGACATTCAGAAGTTTTTGCACAAAATCCAGGCTCCAAAAAGAAAATTCGCTTACAATTTGGTATGTTATGAACTTTTTTCCAATAGATACTCGTACAGTTTAGCATTTGTGAGAGACAATGCGTATATATATTTGTATTTACCGACAGACGTCATGTGTATACATTTTGCATACGAAGGTTTACAATTAAAATCTTTTTGCAAGATCAAATGGCAGAGTCAAATTTCAGATTTATCAATTCTGAATGCCTGCATATATTAGATAATTTAAAGGTTGATATATATTATTTTATTCACTTTATATGTCTCGAGCACCGTGTTCAAAGATGAGAGTTATATTCAAAGTTCAACGCTACAATACAGTTTTCATACACCCCATATTGCAATGTGTGTAATCGTACCAATGACAACACGTTGTATGACCTCGATCAAACAATCTCGTCGGCCAAAGACTTAGTCCATAATTATCAGTCAGTGTTTACAGATTCCCGTTACCACTCAATACTTTATCAATGCCTGTACAGGTTCAAATCTATCAGATAATTATTTAAGTGACGAAGAGTTGCGTTCACAACCAATGTTGTTCTGTCAACTGCCAATCCTACATATCAATCTGAAATGTCAGCGACAATACGAGCCATTGATGAATACTTTTTTGACTGGAATACACCTCATCGTCAAATAGCCACACTTCACTATCGTATGTTACGGAAAGGTCAAATACTTAATTTAAAATAACAATTCCGGTGTACCAGTTTGAGAGAAACATTATGTATAGGTCGTGGTCCTTTTATAATGGACATTTTTTTATAAAAGGTATATCCAGGCTCCAACAGTTATTCACAACTTAAAATGAAATGAAACATTACTGAATTACAACTTGATCAATTGAGTAACTGTTTGATGAATTAAACGTTAAGTTTATATATTCTTGAAGTATGAACTATTATGCATGTTTTATTTTCTTTGTAAGAATTCAATTTATTGAATTGGAAATGTACCGCTTTGTTTTCATCGTTGTCTGCTTTTACATAGATGGCAGAACTTTTAATAAGTAAACAGGGTGATAAAAAATGATAATTTATTACTAAGTAATAATATTAACCTTTATTTGTTAATTGTATATATGCATGCATATAAAAAGGATATTTGTTAAATTCAGTGAAACACCGTATTATTGTTTCATATAAATCTTTTTTTACGAGTGGCGGGTAGTATCGAAATCTTAGAAAGAGATTGTATTCAATGCGTATGTACCATGAATGTATGAAATGTGGAAATTTTGGTTGAGCGTAATTACATTTCGTGCATTTCGACGTCAAAAATATAACGGCATATGATCACAAACATTGCGCTCACTGCCGGCGAAGGGAAATTTTTAAATCCTTGAAGCAAAGTTTTATATTTACTGAATTTTATAAATTATGTTAAATTATTAAATAGGTCGACACTTAGATAGTGGTTATTTACTATTGTTTAGTTGTATTTACCAATTGTTTTTAAACGATTTGAACAATAATACAAAGAAAATAAATTAGCACTTAGCTGAGGTGAAATGATTCGCTCGAGCAAGAGTAAAATGACTAAGTTATTTACTGGTATTTTTAACTAATTCACCGCCTAGCACGAACAACATTTGCGACCATTGATGTAACAATTATTAACAAACATTTTCAGGAAATTAAAAGGCGAATGTATTCTTTAATTGAGTGTTCTACAATAGGCCGTACCGGAATGAAATCCAAAAATGCATGTTTATAATTGCGTTTCTTTTTAATAATAAGCAATTCATCGTGTGTGTACGGGATATTTTGTGACACGTATAAGGAGTTTTATGCAAAAAGAAAACTGAATACAAACGCATTGACATTAGTTAATTGTTGTTGAAATCAATGTTATGGAAAGGAAAATAAAGTAACCCGAAACAGTATTCTTTATCTTTTCTTAACCGCATTTTGCTGTCATTTCCAAATAGCGGACATATAGATTCATGTTGTTACATATACACGTTTTTAACATGTTGATCGTCTAACTAACCCACCACTTGTAGCTGATGTAACTGATATAGCTGATTAAGAAAATATTCTTGGTTCATGGCTGTTTTTCATGCGCTTCTTGTATATACTTATATACATAGCTCGTTTTGACGAACATCTCTTCTTTNAACTGTATCGGTCAGTGAATTCGTGTTAATGACATTGGTACTGACCATATTGGTTGAAGAAATAAGACAGGTAATTTAAGAAATTGTTTAAGACTATGAAACATTAACAACTATGCAAATAGAGTATGTAACAAATTAACTTACATAGATCGACACTCATAATAATAATCTGATACTAGTAACAAATACGTAATTTGTTTGTATTATTTAGCACACTTAATGAATATTGTTTCATAACGCACGTTTAGTCGGTGTGGTTGAAAATAGTCTTTAGTTAAAAGCCATTTATTACAACAAATCCTTTTAAGACACGTGTATACATTGCATGTTTCAATGTATAAATCAATTATGTTTATTGAATTCAAACTTAAGTTTTTATTTCAGAAATAAACAAACAAATATATATGGTACTTATGTTCACATTAAAATGATAATTTATTGTATCTATCTCACATACATGAACACATGATTTATACCACATCAGAGGAAAACAAACGCCATATTCAGACATAAATAACATCCTTCAGTGACTAACAAAGATATAACATTCTCCCCTAAAACCATTATATGAGATAGTTTTTTTTTATTGTTTTCACTTGAAACATACACGTATTAAAAAAAAACGAAACTGATGCGTACGCTTGACATCTCTTCATAAATTCTAGAACATCGTATCGTTATTATGTTTCGTTTTTCTATTTGGTTGAGACGAAAACAATGAAATAGCAAAATTGTATTACAACGACATTGCCTGTACCCTGGTGTCAAACATGATGAGGCCGTAATACTATATCGGGCTGTGAACTTATCCTCGTAACACAGGGAATTATAAAGACCGCATTGTTACACACGCCCAGGGTTGCATAATTAGTGCACAGGCTTTTGTTTGCATGTGCTGTGGAAGGACTGTAACGCATATTTTGAATGTAATTTCTTTAGATAAACATGCTCAGGGTGTCATAATCTATGGACGAACTGTTACACAGGCTAAAAGTGCCATACGCTATGACAGACTGTTTCACAGGCATATGATGGAATAAGTAATGGACGTTCTGGCACACAGACTCAAGGTTGCACACACTATGGGCGGACTGTTACACAGATTCAAAGTGTAATACGCTATGGACGGACTGTTATACAGGCTCAAAGTGTCAGACGGTATGGACGGTCTGTTTCGCAGGCTTAGGGTGGCATAAGTCATGGATGTTCTGGTACACAGGTTCAATGTGGCGTAAGTTGTGGACGCACTGTTACACAGGCTTAAGATGGCATAAGCTATGGACGAACTCTTACACACGCTCAGTGTGGTATACGCTTTTGACGGACTATTACACAGGCTTAATGTGGCATACGCTATGGACGGACTGTTACATGGGCTTAGGGTGGCATACGCTATGGACGTTTAATGTGTCAAACGCTATGGACGGACTGTTACACAGGCTTAGGGTGGCATACGGTATAGTTGGAGAAGCTCGATTACAAACTCTGACCATACATATCCAATGTTACCTTTTTAAGACGTTACCACGAGCGTGTTTTGTTTGAAAAAGTTGCAAATGTACGTGTTTGTTTGAATTCGAATTCAAAACGTAACAATATTGCAAACATACCATACTGAACGGATGCGTTTTGTTGGTTGATATTGTGTATACATAAATAATGTTGATGTCAAATATGTTAACATGTATATTCCCTAGTTATAATTGAGATAATCACCACATCAAACCGGACTTTATGGATTCAAACACTATCATACACACCTGTTTTGCAAACAATAGGGCGACTTAATACTCCTCGGCGAGCAAAGATAGTCACATAGAATTACGATGAATCTCCTATTGTTTGTTTTAGATGCATCAGATATATCAGATGCATGGTTATGAGAAGGCTAGTTCATGTAAACAGCGGATCGGAAAATTGAAGAATTACTTTTCGGAAGGATGGAACTGCATCGATATGTTTTCGATCGTCATGTTTTTACTTGGATTCGGACTGCGATTCAAACAATTTCGAGACACGTTTGATTTGCCAAGAGTCGTGCTTGCTGTCGATTTTGTCGCGTTCTTCTTCAGTCTCGTTCACATATTCTCTGTGCAAAAAACTCTTGGCCCTAAACTCATTATAATTCTACGGATGGTAAGTGCATATTGTGTGAACATTTCTGAATATATAAAACATGTAGCAATATTAAATAAACGTTCATAATTTCATAATTTGATTACATGTAATACACGCGTTTAATCTAAAGATCTCAAATCAATACAGTTAATTAAGTTCGATTAATATTGGCGATAAGAAATCCTTGAAAACAATGAATGTGTGATATACCGGTGGTATAATTATGTGAAGATGTAGCTTGTTTTTTTTTTATGTAATAAAACAATTTCTCACTGAGTAAATAGTTAACAACTGTAGTAGTATGTTAAGGAAATTCGAAATAAGATATGCATTGAATCGTTATTTGTTTTTGAGATAACAAATTCGTACACAGTTAGTTGTCTTTGTAAAATGTTATCAAGTTCTTGCTCGAAATAATTTCCATATCCGGAATTAGTTGTCGAATTTTAAAATAGATGTATACATGATAATATGCGTCAAAATTGGTATCTTATTTATACTTCCCGCTTCAAAAAGAAAATGCAATAATGTCTAAGAAAATTCAAGGTGGTTCCGAATTGTTTGCGTTTGTTGTTGTTTTTTTTTTTGCAAATAAGAGAAGGTTTAATTATCTGCCCTGATGTCATCTTAAACGCATGTTCACGAGTTGCGGAGCCATAAGTAAAAATATTGTTTTATTTTGCCACAAATTAAATGATAATACGGTCTGAAATTTATTGCTTATGTTGCTTCTTTTACGAAAAGATAAAAGATAATAAAACGCGATAGTTGATTAAATATCAAAGCAGCTTAGCATTTAAAAACCATTTATATTACGTCATTTGATCACAAACATGTCACATATCAAGTGCTCTAGTATATGCATCGTTATTGCTAAAGTTTATCATTGTAATGTCTGTAATGATATATATATTTCTGTTAAACATATAGAATTTTAACCATACTATGATTGTGTTTACCTATTGTATATTGATGTAAATATAGGTTTAAACAACTTGGNTTTACGTGCGAAGTCAACGCAAATGTTCGTTGAGTTCCAACATACCGCTGGTTTGTTGAATTATTCACCCAAATTCTACGCATCCATGAAACAATAGTAACGTTTCTAAGGTCACTTCTGTAAACGAAGTCATCCAATGCATTTATTATAAGGAAACTATGTTTGTTTTTGATGTAATCTGTGAAATATTTTCTCAGTAAAGTGAGCAATAAACATATTTTCATTCGCGAAACAATAGTGGCAATATGTATTTTCTCACTTTACTGTACAAATTATACCTAATCGATGTAAGCATTCGATCTTGGTTGCTCAGTATTTTATGTGTCGTATACCCGAGAGCACCTAGTCCGTATGAATTCCCAGGGAATCTTTGTTGCTTGCAATATACGCACAAGTATGCTACCCAGAATTGCTGGTCCTTTGCGATCCAGTAATTTTAGTGGCATAGATAACTGTGTCTACGTAAACTGTCATGACACTAAAATATATGTAATGCATGCATTATATGATCTGATGAGCAAACACAATGCTGACTTAGAGATAGCCCGGCCCGCATTCATTCAATTTCGCAAGAAAACTTTTATTAAAATCGTAATCAATAGATGATGTCAATTTTCTGTTTTGATTTGAACATAAAGGTGTATTGGATTTGTTTATTTATGTTTTCACCTGCATTATGATGGGTATAAAAATTAAAGCCTAACCAGAAAATATTACAAAAAAAAATAACGTCTGCTTGTTTTTTATGTAAAGCAAACTGATAAATTGGCTGTACAAATCAGGACAAAACATACAAAAATTAAACATAAACAACAAATGATGAAGGTGGTGTCGCAGCCTTGAACAATCTATGCAAAACATTGGAGGTTAAAACAGCATAAAAGAATAAAACCGTCGTTAGTTTATATTCCACCTGGTTCATAAGCGTGTATACGTATCGAAGTACATGTATTACATAAAAAAATGATGCCTCAAACATAAGTAAGAATTGTTATTGTGTTGGGTTAGGCATTTAAGTGAGTGGATAGATTATACTATTATGCATTGTTGTACTTAAGAAAGAAAAACGCATGTTCTCTTTTGTTCCATCCTTTGCGAATATAACAAACAAACAAAACTCTGTTGTTTAGTACTAGCCGCTGGGACTCAAATACCGGCTCACATTTCCATAATATGAAATATTAACAAATTACTATAAAAACAACATGTACACCGTGCGAGTTCCCAGTGCTGAATGACCAAAAACTGACCACTGTTCAACCATGCATGAATATCCTCGTCCTTCTACAGCACCCCCTATCGGCAAAGACGTACTGAAAGAAAACTAATGTTCGTCTTATTCAATAACTTTTAAACGTCGAAAATTACATCAATCAATTATTTCATGCTAAATTTCGATATGATGTATGTGCTGGTTATTTCTTCATTCACTGGTTAGCGCAGTGGTTGGTTAACGCGCATAACACCTAGGTGACACGGGTTCAATCCTCGTTTACATCATGTTGTGAGTTTGGTTGGTGGTCACCATACTGGATAGACGGGGTTTCCTCCGGGTTCTCCGTCTTGCCCCAGAATACAAGACTGCACCAAAATAAACAATCCGTTCATTAACAATTAAACAGCTGGATATTGCAGCTATAATTCCAAAATAAATTCGTCCCACTTTCATAAGTCAATAACAGTACTTGGGTAGGAGTGCTGGGACAAAGTCCGGGTTCACGCACAATCCAGCCTCAGGCTCGGAAGGACCTTATAAACTTCGAAATACACACACAAACACGTCGTTAAGTATCTTGTATAATGGATATATGCCCTGGAGAACATTCATCAATGCACTAAATGTAAAATGGTATATTATAAAACGAGAGGTGTGCAGTCTTTTTGGTTCGTGAGTTAATATTTAAGCATTTCTGATTTTTAAACACGTGCTATCTTTGCTACGAATAAACATATCAAACAAACGTATTGCATGTCTTTCAGAGCAAAGAAGAAGAGACGTTTCGGAGNTAAAGATCTCAAATCAATACAGTTAATTAAGTTCGATAAATATTGGCGATAAGAAATCCTTGAAAACAATGAATGTGTGATATATTGAATTATCATCAAAAGAATATATATTTTTAGAAAACACAGAGTGACCGGTGGTATAATTATGTGAAGATGTAGCTTGTTTTTTTGTGTAATAAAACAATTTCTCACTGACTCAATAGTTAACAACAGTAGTAGTATGTTAAGGAAATTCGAAATAAGATATGCATTGTATCGGTATTTGTTTTTGATATAACGAATTCGTACACAGTTGTCTTTGTAAAATGCCAACAAATTCTTGCTCGAAATATTTTCCATATCCGGAATTAATTGTCGAATTTTAAAATAGATGTATACACGAAAATAAGCGGCAAAATTGGTATCTCATTTATACTTCCCGATTCAAAAAGAAAATGCAATAATGTCTAAGAAAATTCAAGATGGTGCCGAATTGTATGCGTTTGTTGTTTTTTTTTGCAAATAGGAGAAGGTTTAATTATCTGCCCTGATGTCATCTTAAACGCATGTTCACAAGTTGCGGAGCTATAAGTAAAAATATTTGTTTTATTTGGCCACAAAGTAAATCATAATAAGGTCTGAAATATATTGCTTACGTTGCTTTTTTTGCGAAAAGATAAGAGATAATAAAACGCGATAGTTGATTAAATATCATAGCAGCTTAGCATTTGAAAACCATTTATATAACGTCATTTGATCACAAACATGTCACATATCAAGTGCTCTAGTTTATGCATCGTTATTGCTACTACAGTATATGATTGTATTGTCTGTAAGTATATATATTTTTGTTAAACATATAGAATTTGAACCATACAATGATTGTGTTAACCTATTGTATAGTTATGTAAATATAGGTTTAAACAACTTGGAAACCATTCCGAGCGACATTATCAAACCTTATCATTTCACTCGAACTAGAATTATATGATTTTTTTATCATTTACTGGTTTCTTCACTCATTTACCGCTTAACATAAAATGAAATAGTTTATTCTGCATCAATGTTGCATTGCTTTGTCAGAGCTATGCANGAGATATGTTATGGTCAAGGAGTACACGCTACGGCCTGTATTATGTCCTCCTTTCAACGTATTTTGGCACATATTCCAGCTTTTCCACTGTTGTCTACATAAGCGTACAATATATGAGCGCGTATATGATTCTTTCCGTAAGTACCATGCAGATTATTAGGTGTATTTAACTATGTGTGTTTGTTTACATCTCTATTTCTCTGACAATTGCACATCAGTTTTTTTCTACGAGAACTTTCGCTATGGCAACGCTTTAGCATACATGAGAGACATAGTGCATATTAGATTTAAATAATATTATGCACAATATAAGATATGTAAACTACTTAAAAATGTGTCGGATGTCATGTTTATTTTGGTGTGTAATATTTTGAAAACACCGTGTTGTGGGATATAAAATTTAACCAATATCAGGAAAATATATAATCAACACTCATTACAGTTGAAAGATACAGTTATCTCTTCGGGTCTCGAATATTAGTCTTTATTTGCGCCCGTTCAGGTCTTCACGTGTGCACGTTATGGTCTCTATGTGCACTAATACAAGTATTGCGCATGTGCAGATCTTAGCATTTGCACCAACACGTCTGTATGTGCGCATGTACAGTTTCTCCAGTTCGCACGTGCAAATCTGACAAATGAACTGCTTGTATATAATTCATATCAAGCATCTAAAATACATAGAGTTAATTATTGTGATTTAAAAAGATTGTAATGCAAAATGAAAATGAATAATGTTGGAAATATCAATGAAAACTGTTTCGTTACTACGAAGTACCTTACATAATGTACACGTTCAAAAAGTAAGGTTAAAACCTTTTATGCCGTTTGCATACGGTGGTTATATTATAACAACGACTAACCTAGTTGTTCCCGTGACTAACTGTGTCGATCCAACGACTTAATAAGTTATCACGAATAACTAAGTGGTTATCTTATTAAGTCATTCTCACGACATACTAGGTCGATCTCACGGAACTTCGAGTCCATAATTCTATTGACCACTGGTGCATTAAAGATAAATTGAATAATGCAGATGTTCGAAAACGGAGTCAACAAAAACGTGCATGACAATTTCTCGATCCATCGCTTGTGTCAAAACTATACAGTCAACCCCAAGCTCGCAATTATACCGACATCAATAAGCGTTTTAGGTTTCCAACTCGCAGCACATGCACTACTGTTCAATCATTATTACCATATCGCAAAAGTATTAAACATGGTTTTGACATGTTTAGCTAGCTTGTAAAGAAACGACAATAAACCTTTCGTAACCTTGGGAAACTTCACCAGGCCCATGTCTTGACTGGATGACGATTTCGACGGCCTTCATCAGATATTGTAGACTCTGGCTAAGACAAATTTATATATAATTAAATCAAATGGTTTAACTGCAAGATACTTAGCATCAAGGATACTTAATGTTTGATTAATGTGCACATTATTGTCTTTATTTTCCGTCATCAACTCGCGTAATTTTGAAAAGTTATATGTCCCCAAAAGGGGGAGCATATAATCGCTGCTTTGTCCGTCCTTTCGACTTCTAATTTTAAAGACTTGAGTTTGCGTGGGTCTGGAACAAATTAGACCGATAACCACGTCCGTCCTACTATATGCAAATCGTCTGTCAGTCCTTCTGTTTGTAACCTATTTTGTTTCCAAGCGAGATGTCAGACACGTATGATCGGAATTTGACGATATTTGATAAGCGACATCGATATAGAGTGGACATGCCTATCCTTGTCAGATTGTTCTGGTCAAATTATTATTCCATTCGTTACCGACAACACAAATAGTTTATCGTGTTAATCACACTTTGTGCTCGAATTAAACGTATGTATGGTAAATTGTTTCGAGCGACGTCCTCAATATAAATTCTCTATGGTTTAAGGAATTCCGATCCATGTATACCCTTATATTACGTTGATGCATTTTTAAATTGTATTACTATGGGTATTAAATAAAATCGTTAGTAAACAAGCAATTGCCATGAGTATGTACACGGGCGATTTTATTACAATTAAATTTTGATACGAAACGCATGGCCGAATATTATTATAGCTGTACATAAAAAATTGTAATGCATTTCGAGTAAAACAGTTGTCCTTATTGGCTGTTAATCTCTTCTGTTTGTTAAGTCGTGTTAATGTTTGTCGCACTATAAAAGAATGAAGGTGTTGTATTCTCAACGCGCGAAAATATGGACCACACAGCATTAAGTTATCAAAGTCAGACTACAATTATGTATCGAGATATTGTGGATCTGCAGTGTATAATTTCGATGAGATCTTCAAGGTTAACATAACCACTTCTCGCTATTTACAGAGTGTTTTTTTAACAATACAAAACGTGAGACACATTTGAGAAAGGTATTGTAACAGCGTTTAGCAAGACATCATTGTTTTTACTTGTAACGCATAAAGCGTTGTTATTGTGATATTTGCAACAAACATTTTTTACCGCATTATAACATGTATATGAACATGTTATAGATATGTACGTGTTTGGAAATTTATGTTTGTAAGAGTAAAGTCCCCTATTGCTGCACATCACCCTCAAAATAAACGAACCGCCGCGCGTCTTGTAGGACGAATACGGTATATCTGTTAATAGTATCCCTTGCGTAATTTTGTTTCCCATAGGGCCCGTAGCCAGTGGCCACTTGTTCGCGTATGTGCTATCATAGCTGTAGTGTTATAAAACCGAAGTTATGATACACGTTTGCTGAATATTAACCATTGTATACGATCATAATAAACGTATCGGTATTGATGTTTGAGATTTTTAGCATATTGTGTAAATAACACACACACTTTTTCTACGTGCAGAGTAAATAGAAGACGCAACAACATAACTCTGTTCAGAAATAAAACAAACCGTCATTGTCGCACGTGTTTAAGCTAAACAATTTAAAGAAATGGATTTAGCATAATGAGCACATTTTATTAAAAATGCACTTGTGTACGTTGTGTTTTGCGTTTGATATTTCATTATTGATATTTCAACTTATTAAAAGTGCGATAAACAATAATAGTGCACATCACTTTGGGCCTCCTAGCATTACAGCGCCCTCCCAGCCAGCCTCAAATGTTTTTCTATTTCTATGGTAACAAATTGACGCCACATGCGTGCGGTTGCCGCCGCTGTTAGAAGTATTTATGCGTAGCAATTAAATCACGAGTGCCCAGCATGATTTGATACCAGACATCGATACTCCTGGCCGTAAATTTGTCGACAACAAATTATGATAGAAATGATGTTTTTTTTTTCAAACACAACTTAAGTTTATTCGGTCTGTATCATTAACACTAGCGCATAAGAACTATGTGAATCTGCTTATCTATACTCCGTCTATCATTAAAGAGCGTCCATTTTACCCCGCGCATGAACGATGTCATCTCAACACCACACAAGAAAATGGCTTTATTTCACCCATAATAATGGAGCCAAAGACGGCTATACATAATATTATACCACAAGAATGAATTCACGTAATGATTTAAAACTATTTTAAAAACAAGTTAAAAATTCGAAAAGACCAACATAGAATATATCTAATGGAAACAGAAAATAACATAAATGACTCAACTTCTACATACATTTATTTAAGTTTGAAAAATGAGTCATAAAAAATTAGATATATAAATCTTACCTCACTGGACATTTGTGTAAAATACTGACAATAAAAATAAGCAAGCACTGTGCATTCCCACTTTCAATCTTAGTTTTATGTAAACCATGATCCTGGATAAATATATATATCGCAAACAAAACTTTTAAAGAGCGGTTTGATGTGCACAAATTTGCAATAATAACAATTGTAATCCAATTTCGTAACAAATCTATAGAAGCAACAATGAAAACACTACTAAACGTGGTGTGTGTGTCGTTGATGCACCCACAAATTTAATTTATCAATAATGTCAATAAAAATATAACGATCCAAATTGTTAGCTTCCGTTGCTGTCAGTATGCCAACGTATGATTTCTACCCATTTGTAAGAACAAAATGTCACTGGTTTACACAAAGAAATATAACCTTTTTTTTAATGATGATAAACTGTACTGGTATTCTTGTTGTTGCTAAAAACAAACGTAATTTATAGACAAATCAATTAGATTATTAAAATCAAAATAAACGTTCGTCTTTGCGTATATTTTCTTGTTAAGTTTATAACCAATGTCGGTTTAAAGAACGAGTTATACATACACAGCTGTCTCGTGTATTGGTTAGACATTATATGTTTCTACAGATACTCCATACGACGACGAAGAGCTTTATTGCATCAATAAGAATTTGTTCACCTTAAGTGAGTTTATGCATGAGGTAGCAGGCAGATACGCACAAACTCGGAAACAGAATGAAAAAGAAAATACTGCTTCGAGACTAAAAGCGGCACATGAAAAGTAAGACGGTACTTTGTGGAAGCTTATAATCTGTATTTCAATATCAACACAATTTTTGTTTTCTAATTACTTATCTTAGCCTGGAAAACGCATTTACAAAATAAATGTTGAAAAATAACAGACAAGACCCTTTTGAAGCGAATAATTCGAGTCGACCATGCTTTCTATTCACTCACACAGAAAACTGTTTATGATGTCAATGTTTTCTATTTCCCTAGCAAAACAAATACGTTTGTTTCTTTTTTGGAAATTGTAAGAATCGTTTCTTGTACAGGCAATTAGCATCGTCAGGTTTATTATGATCTTTTTGAAACAATAAAACTTTTAGCGCTTGCATTAAAATTGAAGAGAAGTAACGTACGTCTGTATTTTGTTTTAATTTATTTGACTTTCATTTCAGGCTTGATCATTTGACTGATAAAGTAAGTCCATTAAAATATTGTATACCATGAAGAGCTAAGCGAAACTGACCGGAATATTGTATTCAAATATTTAAGTTCTTTATGAAACCACAGCAAAGCGTTCTTATTTATTGTATATATATATATTTATATATAATGTGTTGCTAAGGGTTGGTTACTGCGATAATAACCAAATGTTCGGATGCATAGGAATTAAACAATATGCGCACTCAAATCTTAAAAACGTTTGGTGAAATTCGCACACAAACTAGTTCGCCATAGTCTTACATATAGGAGCGCCGACAAAGTCTTGATTTCGGAAAAGATTTTTAAAAATGACACCTTCGCCCACTCGCCTATATACTCGGGCGTTGCGCATAAAAATGAATAAAAGTTAATAACATTGTTATTTTAGTATAATGTTCGGATACATGATAGCAATCAAAACATGTTAAATGGCAATTACCATTTCAGTATTAATTTGATTGCGAACAGTTTATTATTATTATATATATGTATATTGTTGTGATACTAGTTTAAAAAACTTGCGCCAACCGTTAAAAAGGAAAAATCTTAATTTTGTCGTTGTGTCGTTATGTTGATGGTTGGTAGGTTATAAATAGATTATCCATATGGAGGTACATTCTTTAATTTAGGTAAAATCGATATCCTATCCAGTTCAGAAGCGTCGTGGGTGATGATTTAATTGTACATATGTGCATAATTGTCTCAAACAACACTCACTGAAATTCCTAATTGATTTTTGACTGTTTATGAGAAACAAACATACATAGTTGTTCATTAATGCGCATAATATATGGAATATTAGTTATATTTATGAATTTACAAAATACAAAGTAGCGAAATGAATTAATAGCTTCGTGCTGCTTTTTAATTGATTTGTTCTGTATTTTTCATTCAATATAATTCGCTGTAAAGTAAGTTGTGTAGTGGATAATAATATATGGCATTTCTCATTGAATTCCTACTTCTTTGTCAGGCGCCATGAAGAAAGACCATCAGTTCATAGAAATTATTTGCATGGCTTTATATTATTTTTCCAATAACGACAGTATTTTAATATTTTCTGTCCATGAGTTTACGAGGTTATTTTAAGAGGTGTTTTACATCCGTTTACTTCTATCACTGACAACTATTTCTAACCAATAGTGTACTTTTTTGCAGACAAAACATGAAGAGGAATTTCGAAATGCGATGTAAGTAAACGCATATTGATATTCCGTTATAAGTAATGCTTTTATTTGCCAATATCGAGAAGTTTGCGGAAATATTCGGTCAATTATTTATATGTCATGTAATACATGCTTTATTTATACTAAATAAGGATGAATTAATTCATGTATTTTAAATCATTTGCCATCTAAATAATCAAATATAGCCCAAATTGTTTTTCACGTCAACGACAATAAACTAGCTATTGTTTATTTAGACAAAGGTCTTGCTTAATCCTTCTCAAATGACCCCGCTTCTTTAACACTATAAAGCATATAAATGATCAGTAAAAAAACGGCCAGTTACAGATTCGGAATGTAAAACTGAATCTACAGACATTACAATCGACAAGCCTAATTTTCAAACTGACCAAAGATGCCGAATATCAAATACAATGATATGTATTTTTTTTATATTTAAAAAAAAGGTACATGTCATAAGAAGCATTTTTTTTCAGTCTAACACCGTATTTACTCTTTTTTTTTAACTTTTACAAATAATCGGATATGAGATACGAAACTTATATAATAATATATGTGTTTGTGGGTATAAAGGATCGTGCCACTTAAATAATGTTGTTCTTTACACGTTTCAGCTCGACTCAGTTAAAAGACATGCAAGAGAAAGCAGAACTAATGGAGTCAAAAGTATGTTTAAAAATAAATAAGATATTTGGCTTGTCAGTAAATAGTAAAATACGAAAAAAAAAATCAAACATAGGGTTTGCTGAAACCAAACATAATTCCGGAGCTTCACAGTTTTCCCATAATCTGTACGGTATGTGTAAAAGTGTCGATTAAGTGAATATATTACATTCTATGGCATTTGATTTGATTTTAATATGAACAAATGACACCTATGACTTGCGAAAAAATAATGCAAAAAATATTAACTGAATAAATATCTTTATTTAACGCTTATTTAATAATGAAATATCCACAAGTATTGGGGAAATAATTCCCAGTGTATTTTAGAAGCATCGCTTTTAAAAGCATGAGCAGGACATTCTTTAATTTCAGTTGCAAATGAAGTTTAACTATAATAGTGATGCATGTCAAGTCACTGTTTATCATAGTAAATGCTGAAACACAGTTGGGATAAGTAGCATTAAATAATATAAGTACAATTAAATAATAAGTACTTAGTTACTCTCTCTATTGAATTTGAAAATTGTAATATAAATTGTATGTATTGGCTTATCTCATAAGTATAGTTCCTTTGTGTTTTCTTTGATCATATTGGGCCAATGTGACTACGAGACAATGTCTGGCGGTCATTGATTAACCCCACCAGACATTGAAGCTGGTCATCTTGGTACGATCTTCAAATTCAGAATATTCCTATTCAGATTCCTTTTTCAGCGTTCAATCATCAGCCAACATTTTTTTCAAGGCCGCCTTTCAACATCAATTACGTNGCGATATTGGATAATTATAGCCGCGAAGAATTTCGCTCCATTTGCAGATTGTACCCTGAGCGGACGGCTTCTCCTCGTATGAACACGTTAATGTCAGATTTTCACCTCGAGAAACGTTGACAGTGCCCCCTGGAGATATCACTGGTTGTGACAGAGTTAGCGCTGAAGCAAAAATACGTTAGACCTATAGCTTTTTTAGCTCGATTGCATTTAAAGTACTTATTACTTATTTAAAACGCTCTCGCGTCCGTTTCCTTGGTCTGGAACCAGTACTTGGTGTCATTGGGGCAGATCTAAAGAACACTCCTATAGTGGGGATCGAACCCGTGACCTACCGGGCAATTACATTTGGTAAGCAGTGTTGGATGAAAATGAAATGAAATCATTATGTTGGGAGTAAAATACGAATGCTTTCATGTTTTGTTGTATTTGTATCTTCGTTACGCATCAATACACACATTCATTCAAAACGTTTAAAACGGGATATGCGCATGAGACCTGACAGACAAGTATCTGTCTTGATTATATCGGATTTATTAAACATAATTCAATACATATTATGAAAGACAAAAACAAATTCATAGAGGTACGTAGAACCATTTGATTATTGTACCTGTTAAGCTACTTAAAATTCCCCATATCCACACATGCATATGTACGCATTAGATTCGTAATTAATGTAACATAGTTAAAATCTAGAACATACTGTTATTATGCAAAACTTAGTGCGGAAATTAATTTGCATTTCATTAAATTGCATATCGAAAGGGTCGTGACTAATTGAATAATATACAATCACGGAGTTTCATATCATGAAGTTCATGTGCTTTACGCAATTGTAACTTAATATGAATAATTGACCTAAAGCGGAAACGTGTTGGAAATTCTACATTTAGAACAAAATGCACGGACATCAGTGTGTATGCATTAACAATATAACATACGGTATACACAGTTGTAATTTAACTAGCGTGGTTGAAAGTTTATTAAGTTGAAATATTACCAAGCATCCAATAATATTAAACAATTATAATTAACACGTGCCTGCCTATTTTTGCCAAAACAAGCGTTGAATTAATCGAATTAAAATCAAAGTTAACATAGAAATAGATATTTAAATCTTTCAATAAATACCAAAAAACGGAAGCAGCGATAACTGGCATTCAAGAATCTGACATTAAATCTAGTAAAAGGCGACACGTGAAACACTCACTATGACATACAGTTTAAAATAGAAAGAAAAGTTAACAAACGTATCTTACATGTATTGGTTCCTGCATTGAAGAATACAGGTTCTGTACATTTTATGTTAGTTTATATTGTTACTCATGACCTATGTTTCTAGTATTATATTGTATTGTTTTTTAAGCATTTAACTGACGATAAAGGTGCATTTATTCAAATGGTAAATGTGAAGATATTGCAGTGTTTAATTATTAATGTAATGTATTTATTCGTTAATGGTTAATATTTTATGTATTATTTCTGACATGGAGGGTCCTACTGAATACTGTCATTGTTGATTCTCAATGACGTTGCTTTTCAGTGGCTAATAAATTAATTGTCATGTTTCTAAATCCTCATTTCGGCAAAAACATCTCTGTGAATATGGCGCGTGTTGAGATATTGAGTCGCCCCTGCGAGTCGTCTTGTGGCAGAGAATGATACCTGGTCGATGAAGCTGTCCCTTGTCTTTTTGTTACTGAATTTTNCAGTTTGAGCATAATACATGTATTATCAGTCTTAATGATGTCATATTTAATTCTTACTTTCGTGCTATGTGGACATTATTTAAAATTTACTCAATCTACTAGCTCTTGTCAATATTATTTGAATATGTATTACTGCATTACTGATTTTGGAGCTGAATAAAAAAAAAAATGATTTTCACGTGAAAGGAAAACAACATGTTAACTTAATTCGATAACGAGTGCATGCACATTTAAGGAAATAGAATGCAGTAGTTTGGCACCATTTTGTATCAAACCACAGCATTTAGAAACAATTTTGGAATCGTGTTTAACGTAAAAATATGAAATGAAAATGTATCTGTGAATTTAGAAAAACAAATCTTTATATGATTTAATAAATTTAACGGTAACGCATATTCGTCTATTATAAAGGGTCGGGATGTATACCCGACCGGAAGGGGACTCCTGTATTGCGTGCAAAAGGGTTAAAACCCATTTTTATGTATCATCTTATGTATGACATAACAACAAAACGCGTTTTATATGTTTTCATAACACTGGCAACTAGTAAGAAATAAAACACAATTATACTCTGAAATTAAAACGATACTGTATGTGTTTTGTTAACTAATGTCGTACTTACAATGTTTCAGTATGTTAAAAATAACACGAATGTTTATTATGATCAATTTTAAAGAGTAAAATACAATAACGGCTGTTGAGCTTGCATTACAATTAAAGAGAAGTAACATACGTCTGTATTTTGTTTTAATCTATTTGATTTGACCTCCATTTCAGGCTTGATCATTTGACAAACAAAGTAAGTCCATTGAAATATAATATATCATGATGAGCGGAGCGAAACTGACCAGATTATTGTAATACAATATTTAAGTTATTTATGAAACCACAGCAAAGCGTTCTTATGCATTGTATATTTATTGTTAATACGGGTTCATATTGAGTGCATACTTATTTTTAAAACGAGTATGGACGATGCTGCAAACACATTTGATATATTAATTCAAGCTGTATAAAATATGTAAAATATGTAAAAGAAATTCCGTAAATCGAATATGAATCTTAATTTAGACAACAACGTTCTAGCAATTAGATAAAGTATATTAATAACATGTACTTTACCTACTATTTATTTTATATATATATACCATTAATAATTCCTAAATAATTTAATAAAATACCCCAACAAAACATGCAACAAATTTTAAATCCCCTACTTTCCACTCATTCAGCATAAGGTCGCACATTATAATCGCACACATTTATCAATATGACTTTATTTGTTAACGCATTACTAATTAAACGGTATCATGTGGTAAAGTTTGAGCCTGTTCGTAAATATATTACAATGACTGAGCAGTCTCGAATTCGGGACAACAGTTTTGAATTTTAAAATACTGACCACGAAATTCTGAATTCATCAACGCACTGAATGTAAAATTGCATATTTTATAACGAAGGTGTTCAGTCTTGTTGGTTCGTGAGTAAATATTTAAGCAGCTCTGATTCTTAAACACGTGCACTCTTTGCTTCGAACAAAAATATCAAACATACGTATGACATGTTTTTCAGAGCAAAGAAGAAGAGGCTTTTCGGAGTACGATGTTAGTATGAAAACACACTCGTATATGACTTGTAGTTATTGATGATTATACTAGTTTATTGATCTATTAGTGAATTATAGACACACGGATTATGTGTTGAGATTAACATGCATGAAATCAGTATATGTCTCTTTGAAATATTTATTTGTTTTATATTGCAGGCTCAATAGGACTAATCAAGCGGTAAATTTAGACATACTTTTTTGCACTATATGATTTTGCACTAAAGATAGTTCGTAAATCATGGAATAATTGGCTTGTTTCTCTACTTTTCTCACAGAACGATCAAATAAGTTCACACAACCTTCATCAAATTAAATATAACATAAGACAATTATGTATTGTAAAAATGTCAACTAAATCCCAAATAATGAATATGTAAAGCATGATGGTGCTTTTCTGTTTTGATTATATTGTCTACACAAAGGTATGTATATTAGCTTTGTTTATTTCTGTTTGCATCTGCATTACGATGGATATATGAATAATACCTTACCAGAAATATAACCATCAGAGTTAACGCCTGCTTGTCTTTTATTTAAAGCAACTGATCAACTGCCTGTAAAATTCAGGACACAACATACACACATTATACATAAACATATTCAATACGATGGTGTCGTCACCTTGAACAATCTACTCGAAATATTGGGGGTTTAAACAGCTTAAAAATAGAACACTGTCGTTAATAAATATTCCATCTTGTTCAGAAGCGTTATGGTATTATCGGAGTTTGGTTGGTTTCCACCATACCGTATGGATGGGGTTTCCTCCGGGTTCTCTGGCTTGTCCCATAATACAATACTACACCAAAATAAGCAAGTCTTTCATTAACACCTAAACAGCTGGATATTGCAGCTATTATACGCACATTCGTCCCACTTTTGTAAGTCTACACTATTAATTGGGTAGGAGTGCTGGGATAAACTCCGGGTGCACGCATTATTCTTCCTCAGGCGCGGAAGGACCTCATAAACTTCGAAGTACACACGCAAACACGTCGTTAAGTATCTTGTATAATGTATATTAAATGGCCTATCTCATTTCATTCCTATATCAATGTACCCTTGAGAACATTCATCAATGCACTGAATGTAGCATTGTATATTATATAACGAGAGGTGTTCCATCTTGTTGGTTCGTGAGTTAATATTTAAGCAGCTCTGATTCTTATACACGTGCACTCTTTGCGAATAAAAATAACAAACATACGTATTGCATGTCTTTCAGAGCAATGAATTAGAGACATTTCGGAGTACGATGCAAGTATGAATACACACTCGTATATGGCTTGCAGTATTGATTGTATTAATGATTTATTGATTAATGAGTGCATTGTACACAAACGGATTATATGTTATGTTTAACAGACATGAAATCAATGTATGCCTCTTCAACAAGTTATTTGTTTTATTTTTTCAGGCTGAATAGGACTAATCAAGCGGTAAGTTTGAGAATCAATTATTGGATAAGGGTTGGTTATTGCGGTTATAATCAACTGTTCGAAGGCATGTGAATTAAATAATATGCGCACTCAAATCTTAAATATATAGATTCCAAGTTTCCGTTTTTGAGAAACGTTTGGTGAAATTCGCACACAAACTAGTTCGCAATGGTTCCACATATAGGAGCGCCGATTTTGGAAAGGATTTAAAACAAACACTGATCCCCACGCCCACTCTCCTGTATACTCGGGCGTTGCGCATACAAATGAATGTTAATACAATTGTCATTTAAGTATTATGTTCGGATAGATGATAGCAATAAAAAAAATGCAATTACCATTTCAGCCTTAATTTGATTGCATACAGTCAAATTGTTGTGATTCTAGTTTTTAAAACTTGCGCGAACCATTAAAAAAGAACAAATCTTAAGTGTGCCGTCATGTCGAAGGTTGGTAGATGTTTAATAGTTTTTTCATAAATATGGAGGACAATTCTTAACTTAAATTCCGGTAAAATCGATATCCTATCCGATTGATAAGCGTCGTTGATGCTTATTAAAGTGCACATATGTGCATAATTTTCTTAAACAACACAGAATGAACTGCCTGATTGATTTAGACTGTTATCGAGGAACCGTTTACAAAGTGGTTCATTAATGCGCATAATTTAGGGTATGCTACTTATATTTTTGAATTCATGTTTATGAACTAAATACAAAGTAGCAAATTCAATCAGTAACTACCTGCTGCATTATTAGTTGCTGCTCTGTATTTCTTCATTCAATTTAGTTTGCCGTTAAGTAAGTTGTATAACGGATAATAATATATGACCTTTCTCTTTGAATTCATATTTCTTGGCGATGTGCAATGAATAAAAAAAAACAGTTTGTATACATTATTTGCATGATTTTATTTATTGTTTTAATAACGGGATGGTTTTAATCGTTTGCGCCCATTAAATAACAAAGTAATATTTATAAGGTCGAATTTTTTAAGACGTTCACTGCTTTCTACAAACAATTTTATCCAAATAGTACTGTACTTTTTTCAGTTCAAAGAAGAAGAAGAGTTAAGAAAACTGATGTACGCATAATTTATTGTTTCATGTCGTTAATATATTGTTTAATATCTTAATTTTGCTTTTCTTTTTCAATCGTTAAACCCCGTATTCTAAACGTGGTTTTGACACAATTAATTTTATGACACTTGATCAATAGAATGCTTTCAATTAATCCTTGAGTTGACCAGTCATCGACTTATATTTGTTGTGGTATTAAAGAAACGCACATGAATGCATAATCTTATCAATTTACTATTTACCCCTGCTAAAAGAGCCGACATGCATGGTCATTAATTTACCCGTGCACTAGTTATAATACCGACGAGTGTAACGAAAAATGATGTTGAAAAATATACATCACAAATTGTTCTTAGATGTTATTAACACAATATGTTAAGAGTCATTAAAAAGGAATAACATTGATTTAGAGACTGCATACATTGTTCATGTCCGTGCGCATATAATCGAGTATTATCAGTCTTAATGATTTTATATTTAATTCTTACTTTCGTGCTTTGTGGAAATTATTTAAAATTAACTCGATCTACTAGCTCTTGTCAATACTATTTGAATATTTAATACTGCATTACTGACTTTGAAGCTGAATAAATAATTGTAATTATCACGTTAGGAAAACAACATGTTAACTTAATTCGATTACGAGTGCATGCACATTTAAGGAAGAACACACTTATGTAAGTAACTGAAAGCTCTCCTTTTTGAATAGGGAATCGAACCCGGTCCGACTAGATGGACTGCTGTTAAAATTGTAATGAAAGTACAAAATGTATGTAACAAACACCTTTTTGATATCTGGTTTTTATTTCGTTTGGATAGAGGAAATCAACATACTTAGAACTGATACACCGGAAAAGCGTAAGTTGGTCTATTGACCGCCGTGATATGACTCAAATACTATTAAAAACAGCAAAACAAACTAAAGAAAGAAATAAAACACCATACCACCAACCTTCAAAGTTCGTAAATATATAAAACGTTCAATTGTATGATCTTTAGTGGCCTTATTGGTTTACTAGTAGCCATTTTATAGAAAAATATATGCACATTTATTAAAAAATATATATATACTTTGTAGCGATGGAAACGAATCCTAAAATAATATTCCGAATATTCAATTTATAAATAAGCCCTTATATAGCAATGTCCGAACTTTTGAATGTCCACAAATAGTTATGTTCTTTGTCGCAGAAACACAATCAAAGAATTTTCCTATACATCTTTGACGAAGGGGGCATAAAGCAATCGTTATTTTAATACAGAAATTGTGTTTTCATAAGGCACAATGAAAAAAATCGTTCTTATTGTAAATTTACTTTTAAAATAGCACATGCATACAATATTTTAAAAAAACAATCGGACATTTGTCATTTTATCGGGACACTTATCTTCACTGTACATTAATAGACGAACAAATCAGGGTCTAATTGCGAAATGAACTGCATATGTTCTTAAATCATATGTACTGCAAAAATGCATGCGAATTATATTCAAACACTTAATAACGTCACGTCATCCGGGCGAAAAGCCGGAAAGTCTGGAAAGCGTGGGCGTACTGATTGTCCAATTAAAACTTGGAAGCGAATAAAACTATGAGATATTTACTATTGTATACAAGTTGCGCACAGTGCATACTAACACATTTTTGTATCCAAAACGCAAATACTGCAGATTTAATATTTCATACTATACCAAACGGTTAAGTTAAAATGATATCGAAATAGTTAAGCTTTGTCAGTATTAAAATGTGGCATAATGTACAGATCCTCTGTAATTTGGCTGCCTATTCATTATTCAAGCGACCTCTTAAAATGAAGAGTGCAACGCGCGTGATCTAGAAGTTGTAGAAATCAATTAGCGACCGCAATTATGTGTAATCAGTGGACGTTTTGATATGCGGCTCGCGTCTGTTGTATAATAATTAATTAAGGGATTAACATAGTGTATTTAATCGTTACATCACTGTAATTGCCATCGATTGTTGTGATAAAGTAACAAACTGCATCGCAGCGGGGCGCAAACTGACACTTAACTTGCCAGAAAAACTGATACCATCCGTCGAAACCATGACGCCAGCTGTTCATATCATACACTTGTTCACGACAGTCGCCTGTACAAAACTTGAATGCGACTTTGTATTTGTACCAACTTCTGTTGTATGCAGAATATCAAGTTTTTTCTTTAAACAATCAAATATTTAAAATCGGGAAATTTGGGATTCGAATATTCGGCCGGTTTTCGAATATTCAAACATTTGATATTTTGGAATGGATCTATTTATAGAACTATGCAAAGTTAATATGAAAATATTTTAGCTGTACTCCTTTTTTTGTTCTTCAAAGTTATTTATGCATTGTTTTCATTGTATCAAACTTAGTATATTATCCATTAATTTCATTAAAATATACGTTTGACATATTCAAACAACGCATTATACTGTCCTTGTGAATCTCGTTTCACTCCGGTCTGAAATACACGACACTTATATGTACCTGAAGCTTGTAGGTTTTTGTTATTAAGCTAGATTTGCTGTGGTTTACTTATTGTTCTCTATGGTCCTGTATGTATTGGTGCTTGGTCGCTGGCATTAACAAGTGAACGGTTAATGTTAAAGCGACGACTTGTTAACAGATGTGTGTAGAAAACTGTCATGACATGTATTTACTCACCACACTATACTTGTTAAATAGCCTTAATACAATTAAACAATTTTAGAAACAAAAAAAGGCATGACAAGTTTGCTTTTGCCTTGTATGTGTTCAAACTCCAGTAATCTCAGAGGAACGTCTAATGTGCTAAAACTGTGTCATTCATGCTTCACAACTTATCGACCTATCTTAAGGCAATACATTGTATAACTACTATACTTTCGCCCGAAATCAATGCAGAAAAATGTTAAAAATGCATCATAAAATAATATGAATACATTTTTATTAAATGAAACGATATTTGTAATAGTTAGTCCAGTTTATGACATAATATACATAATAAGCCAAGCGCTATAATCGCCGATGTTTCACCCTTCATTTACAGAGTTCGATGCATAACAAGTTGTACTGGTTGTAACCGAGCGATAGCAGTTTATAAATAAGAACATAACAGAGAGGACAGTTTATCAAGACAATAAATATGCACATCGTCTGAAATGCAAACACTTTAAAATAAAGAAATGATATATTTAATAATGCTTAAAAAATCTATATCTGTCAGAAATATTAACTAAAACATGGGAATCACCCATGACTTATATTAAGATACTCAAGTTTTTTCAATACCATATACTTTGTTTACATTTCCTCATATTTGATATGAATTTAGCATGGGTGGTGTAAAAAATGTGTGAAACAAATTGAAAATGAACCATGCACTTTAAGATTAATATTTTTAGTTTTAGTAGCAAACTAATGGTCATAATCACAGGTGTGTTTTAGTACCAATATGACATAAATTTTTAAAATTGAAGACCTTTAACCGTTTAAAAGAAAAGATTTTGTCATGCCACTCCCTTGGTAAAAATAAAACTATCAAGATGTGTTTGTGAAACACTATGTCCCCCATATATTTGACCTTTGACCCTAAAGAATGACATTGACTTTTCACCACTCAAAATGTGCAGCTCCATGAGACACGCATGTATGCCAAATATCAAGTTGCTATCTTCAATATTGCAAAAGCTATGGCCAATGTTAAAGTTTGACGCAAACAAACCAACAAACAGACAGGGCAAAAACGATATGTCCCCCAGTATAGACTGGGGGACATAAAAATATATGCTCCAGCCAACATGATCGAATATTAGAAAAAAAACTACAAATAACGTTCGTACAGTTTATTTATAGCATATTGGGTACTTTAAAAAGTTTTGACGGCTTCTATAAGCATAATATCAACAAGTTGTTTTATGTAAAGACAATGAAGACAATGTAATGTTTACACCCATCCTATTCAAATTGTATGAGTCCCCCTCTAAAACCCTAATATGTGATTTAAACTCTTATGTAAACGCTGGATATGTGTTCAATTGTTACAAGCTAGTGTATTTTTCCCTCTAAAATATAATAATTATTATAATTTTATTGCATATTAAAATTTGAATGAAATTGTATTTGCCCCTCTTAAATGAAAAAAAAAAATGTGTAGTTTCAAATGCTATGAGAACATATTTTACAACTCTGTTTTGAGATTCGGAACTTCTCTCTGCGTTGTGTATTGTGTTGTACTGTTTTATAATTATACATTGAAGTAGATTTTAACGGATACAATGTTAAAATGCTCACAGAAGGTTGAAAATAATGTTTGAACAGATAAAATGGATATTTACCGCTCCGCCTAATGAAAAAACGTTAACATGAAACATTGAGTTTGAAATTATATAAATCAGTATATCATGGTATAATATTATTATATTATATATCAAGGTAGTAGATTATTGTGTTGTATCGTTTCACGCTCTTCCGGCAGCGATTATCTCCCGGTCTGTTTACAAACACACTTTTTCGTTTACATCAAAATTCTAATAAAACTACTTTTTTTTTTTTAAATGCACAAAATGTTAATATGAAGTCATTGGAATGGTTTTTTTCTTTGTTGCTACCGGGGAATCAAGAGACTATGATAATTAATTATGAACACAGCAGTTTAAAATAAATGACTATACACCAACGTGTCTGAAAATAAAAAGTAACATATGGGTGAGTTTCAAAAATTATAATAAGACGCTCACTTTCTGATAGTTCATATAATTACATATAATTCATAATTCATGTATATGTAATCAATAGTCAGTGCTTATGATTGTCATAAATATTTTAGGCAAAACATACACATACAATAAATGTTATACTATTGAAATAGTAATAAGCGAACTTGCTTGACCTTATAATTATGTCAAATTTGACCATGACAAAATAGATATTCAAAATAATTATTGAATAATATAAACACGTAATTTAAAGTTTGGAATTGTACATTTTAAACAATGAAATAAGGGGAAAAAACTACTAAGAGAGAAATTCTTGACAACGACCCGCTCGTACTTTCAACCTCTGTTACATGTGACTATTGTAACAATATCATGCTATAAGATAGTGAAAAGAATATAACACCATAAGCATGTTCAGTGCCTTTATCGAAATTAAATGACAGTGACTTTGTAAGTTTTATAAATACTTATGACATTCTTATTCTTACGGAAACTTGGAATTCTAGATGAGCAAACATTATCATCGATAATTTTAATTGTTTTTAATGCCCCGTCCAAAATGTAATAAAAAGGCAAAGCGAGAAAGTGGAGGTGTTGTAGTGTATTTTAAGAAGAAATATTCAAATTCAATAGACCTTATTAAACTTAACAATAACGGTATACTGTGGTTTAAACTGAAGAAACAATATGTTTAGAAAATGATATTTGTGTGTGTGCATGCTATATACCACCCTGTGAATCTCATGTTTATTCAATGTAAACTCGCCGTTATTTGAATTTGACTTTTTTGAACAATTAGCGTCTGATATACTTATAAATTCAAGAGTAGGCGAGCGGAAGGACATAATTGAAAATATAAATCTTGAGCGTTATATTCACATGCCTGTTTATGACGTTCCGCTTAAAATAATACCGGCTCGCTCATCGTTTGATAGTCATGTTAATCAATTTGGAAATAAATTGTTGTCACTTTGTTAAGACAATAGCGTATTGATTGTTAATGTAAGATTAGAGCCGGGTCATTTTACATGTTTTAACTGTACTAGGAATACTTCGGGAGCCAGTGTTGTAGATTATATTATAGTTAATTTTAATCTTTTGCCATAAATCTCTAGTTTAAAAGTGAATGACCTTACTGAATTTTCAGACCACTGCCCGATTAATTTAATTGTTTTATGTAGATTTCAAACATCTAATGCTACTAATGTGGTAATTAATAAGTTATCTTGGGATGATGGTTAATCCGCAGATCCTAATACCCTGTTGAATAGTAAAAATAATATTTTTGAAAATATTACAAATTATATAATAGTGGAAAATAAAAATGTTGATACATGTATTAATCAGTTATGTGAAATTATATATGATGTCTCCTTTCAGGTACATGGACGTACGCTCACTTTAGATAGTACAAAACCAAGAAATATACGAACATCTTTATGGTTTGACCAAAGCTGTAAAATGCTCAAAAAAAAGTTTTACGACTGTAAACGCATATACAAAAACGATCCATCAATAGCGAACAAAACGTCATTTTTATAAGCCAGGTCGTCATATTGTAAAGCAAAACTTTTTGCTAAAAATAAATTTTATATTAAAGAAAGTAAAACATTGTCAACTTAAAGTAAATCTAACCAGAAGAAATTTTGAAATACATTAACAAATATAAAATTAATACAAAGACTGGTGCTCATGACGTAACTATTGATGATTTAAAAGATCATTTCAAACATGTATCTAACACACCGCATCACAGCTAATTCAATGCTGATGAAAACGCATCCAGAATTGAATAACTCGATATTGAGGAATTAGATCGCCCATTTACAGTTATAGAAATACAAAAAAAAACAATATCAAAGCTCAAACGCCATAAAAGCGCTGATATGTCTTATAATGTTGCAGGCTTTTTTATTGACTGTAATGAGTTTATTTCTCCGTATTTAGTTAAAATCGTCAAGTACATATACGAGGAAGGTACTTATCCTGATTCATGGTGTTATGGTGCAATTGTTCCTTTTTTCAAAAAAGGAGACAAACATGTTTCATCGAATTATCGAGGCATTACATTAATAAATATTATAGGTAACATTTTCTCAATAACTTTGCGCAATCGAATAAATTCTTGGTGCGAGAATGAGAATACTTTTAACACATCGCAATTCGGATTTATAAATAATCGGAGTACAATCGATTGCATTTTTATTTTGCACACCATAATCCAGAACATTATTAACAACAAATAAAAACTTTGTTGCGTTTTTATCGATTATGAAAAAGCATTTGATACTGTCATACACGAAGCTTTATAGGTTAAATTAGTTCAGACAGGAATAAGCTGTAAAATGATAAATATGATCAAGTCAATCTATCAGAAAGTTAAATCATGTGTCAAAAATCATAACGATATGTCTTATTCAGAGCGTTTTGATGTTACGTTAGGAGTTTAACAGGGTGAGCCATTATCACCTTTATTATTTATTTTAATCATAAATGACATTAACGATTGTATTGATATTAATAATTTAACCAAAAAAAGATATACGCTTATTATAAATATTTATGTTGTTATTTGATGATGATATTGCATTATTTACCACAAATCCAGAAAGTCTGCAATTGCAATTAAATTATATCTATCAATCTTCGTGCAAATGGGGATTAAAAATAAATATTAACAAAACTAAAATTTGCATATTTGAAAAAAGGAAAAGTAATTGTTCGTATAGCTGGACTATTTACAAACAGGCTGTTGAGACTGTTGATGAATTTTGCTACCTGGGCCTAATACTACACTACACTGGTAACATATCAAGAGCAATAAAGACAAATAATGAACAAGCCTTAAAAGCTTACACTCATTTGTCGTCCATTTTAGTAAAGTGAAGCTAAATACTAAAACAAAACTTTCTCTATTTGACTCCATAGTGGTTCCGATTATTATATATGCATCTGAAATGTGGGGAATTTACAACATTGAGGTAGTCGATAAACTTCATTTTAAATTCTGTAAAACTATTCTAGGTGTGCGCTCACAGACTTCTTATGCCGCTGTTTTAAGCGAACTAGGTAGATTTCCTCTCTATTATATGAAAACAGCGTGCCCTTAGTTATTAGATTAAAATTACCGGTAAGCAAAACCCCGAATCCCTGATGCATACTGTTTACAACGAATAATGCAATCTTTACAATGATTTAATTAGGCTGAATGGGTCAAGTTCCCGGGTACTTCCCGGGTACTACTTCTCCGTACCCCGGGTACTTTGATGTATACTTTACCGTATACCGATTTTCAAATGATACTTTTGGGTACCCCGGTATACTTACAGGTACCTCATCTTTCATAAGAAAAAAAAAATTGTACCCACATTTTTTTTCTTACCCAAAATTTTCGTACCCAATTTTTTTGTCGCACCCAAATTTTTTTTCGTACTCAATTTTTTTTCGTACCCATTTTTTTGGCATAATTTTTTCGTACCCAAATTTTTCGTACCCACCCTTTTTTCGTAACCAAATGTTTTTTCGTACCCACACTTTTTTCGTACCCAAATGTTTTTTTGTAACCAAAATGTCCGTACCCACCTTTTATTTGTACCCCAAATGTTCGTACCCAAATTGTTTTTCGTACCCAAATGTTTTTCGTACCCAAACTTTTTTTTCGTATCCAATTTTTTTTTCGGCTTAATTGTTTCGTACCCAAACTTTTCGTACCAACATGTTTTTCGTCACCAAAATTTTCGAACCCACATTTTTTTTCGTACCCAAAATTTTCGTACCCACACTATNTTTGCAACATGAATGGGTGGCGGATAAACCCTTCCATATAAACAATGACGACATTCAGAGCAATACCGGTAATAATTGACCATATCGGCAAGCTGTTGCATTCGCACATTTGTATCTCTTTTCTCAAAACATCGCAGTCTAACACCGCTGATCATGTTTTCACAATAACCAAAATTAAATCCAGTCTTGACCAGATTTTCCGGTAATTCAGTAAACAGTACATTATCTGTTTCAATAATAAACTACCTAAAAGAGCGTTACATCAAATATTCAGCATTCTCTTCGCTTCAAAGTTTTCCTTCAACAGTGTATACACCCAAGCTAATTTTCTTGCGCTTTTTACCAGGAAATACATGAGCAATAGATGTTGCTAGCGTTAGCGTCTGGTATGCAATTAAATGGGAAAAACCATTACACGGGTGACCCGAACCAAAACATTTTGTTTAGACCTATGAGGTAAATGGTTAATTTAAAGATTTTGGCAATGGTCCCCGATGATAATTAGTATACTATATTATGTAAAGTAATAGGGATTATAGGTCTTCACTTTGTTCAGAACATTTTTTGATCTGTTATCGTTTAGCAAACACGTTATTATACATAGTTGTTTAGTAACATATGCATATTGCTTATATAGGAAAACTTCGTATTGCTCAATACGGAAATTGCAAATGTATTCAAATACATCAAACACTGGTTTAACGATAGAGACGTTGTATATACATTATTTAATAAAGGTCATATTCTGCTATTTTCAGTTCGACAAAAACAATTATATTCGATCTGGTATATGTCAGATTGAACGTGTTCATATACCAGATAGCCCATCATACGTATTATACAGATTGATTGTCGTTCAATCTACAATGTATATAATACGTATGATGGGCTATCTGGTATATGAACACGTTCAATCTGTATAATACGTATGATGGTCTGTCTGGTTTATATCCTCGTTCAATCTGTTTGATACGTACATGTATCATGGGCTATCTGGTATATATCCCAGTTGAATCTGTATAATACGTATGATAGACTATCTGGTATATATCCTTGTTCAATATGGATAATACGTATGATAGGCTGGTATATCAGTCTTGGCATATTTTTGTTAGGCACTAGCCCGGTAGGCTACCAGATTGGAAATTTCACTAGCCCGAATCAACTTTAACTAGCCCAAATTAAAGTTATAATTCTGTTACATTTGTAACTAAGTCAGTCTTGGACGTAACCCACTCCATCCAGTAATAATAATAGTTGTATCGTCTCGCGAAAACACTGTTCAATAATCGTCTACTCAATGGGTTCTCAAGGGAGATAACCGATGCAGTTTTGAATAAGCGTCTATAGAAGGGATGTCAATTGTCTCAAATTTGAAATCCGGAACATTAGGCATGTGGGTATGGGGCCGCAGGTTCCCAACGGCGATAAATGGAAGAGTCCCGCCCCCACCCCGAGCCCTAACTAATCGTACCTTTTTTAGTCTTTCTAGTTGCAATTTCTGGTGAATACAATGCAAAATATTATCAACCAGACCATCCGTATCACCGCATGTGTATTCGTCATTACAGAATTTTCTATAAAGAACGTCGAAAATAAATTAAAATAATTAAAATCGACGAAAAATACTGTATCCGAAAACTAGAGTCCGAACAATGTACTTGTTTTGCACATGAAGTAAATTGTACGTATCGTTTGATTTCATCCTATTCAGTTTCCTAGCGAATCCGCAATAAATATGTAATTGTGTTAACATATTGCTTTACAAAATGCTATGGCAGTTCTTTACTTTGCAAATCGATCATTTAAAATATTTCATGATGGCGGACATTTGCAACGTCTCGTTAAGATTTTCAGAAAGTGGCGAAGATTTTCCGTCAGTTATCGTTCGAACCGCAACCCAAAACAAAATCAATAAATGAATTTATGATTTTATGTTTCCGAAGCATTCTCGTATAATTTGACTTTGAATTTGATTAGATTGCCCACATTTTTATTTCTTTAGAAAGCTATGACTAATTGCTGGAAGAAAACGCTTTTTACACTATAACAACAGGCTAATGCGTTTTAATTGTCGTGGTTATAAACCCCAATATTAATTATCAGTGTCGTTAGTGTCGTCTATTCCTATACTGTCCGGTTTGCGCAGTTGTTGATACACGCGCTCCTCATCTAGGTGATCCGGTTTCAATCACCGCTCCTGACGCATGTGATCGTGGTCGGTGATAACCATACCATGCACACGGGGCTTCCTCCGGGTATCCCGGTCTCCACCCATACAACAAGAAATTACCAAAATTTTGAAACCACAAATATTGAAGCTATAATTCAAAACCAGAGAGCAACCATTGGGAAAACAAAATTGACAAAATAAAGCTACCCATTTACTGTGGGAATATGTTTATAACAGTATAATACAATATAGATAAGTTGTATTTGCTTTAAAGTAATACAATCACAACTGTGTCCTACGATACAAAACGAAAGTAGCATGCATTTCACACATTGACATACTATGCGCTGTCGGGAAATAGTGGTATCTGAAGCTCATTTTATGTAGCAACCAATTGATTAACACAAGCTAACATTTTTCAAATATACATCTCTATCGCATCAAATATACTATTTCGAAAATCCACAACCATCGTTCTCCTTTTTCGCAAAATTGATCGTGTTTAATCAGTTATTACATAAACAGTGTAATACTTTATTTCTCCATTAGAGGATTTTAAGGATTTGAGTCAAGTATGGCGTTCTTGATAAAGTAAAGACGCTACTTTAATGTTAATTGTTAATTGTACATCAGTTATTATGTTCTTACGCAAGACCGGTTAGCTATTGTTCAATCTCAATGCAATGTTTCTTTAACGCAAAGACATTCGATATAACTATGTTATCACATTTCCATATTGTTCTTATTTATTTAAAATGATTCAACATGAAGGCACTGTTCGACCATTACGATTTCAAGGCTCGTATTAATTATAAGTATTGAATCCAAGATCCCTTGGCTTTAATATTTGGCTTTTTACAGCCATTGCCAACTCTACCATTTTATATACATAACGCAATCATACAGTTTGATTATGTTAAAACAATTAAATCATAATCAGGATTAATTGCTTGCAAGTATCTCCATATACATGTAGGTGAACAACCATAAATAATAAGGACATGTGCAAACAAACACAACGTACGGCACATATGATGTCCACAATAAAAGGGATCATCAAATCAGTTTGTGAAACACTATGCTTCTCTCACAGTGGTGTGAGCCAATACTGGAGCGTCGACGCATGCGTGAACCAATATCGGAGCTACGCCGCCTAGTTGTTGCATCCCTTGTTGGCCTTCAGTTCCTTTACGAAATTGTTCAAAACGACCTGTAGTAGGGGTTTGTACGCTGGGTCGATGACAAGCGCCGTGCCCGTCAGTTCATATTTCAAACTGAAAGAGTAGGCGAGAATAACAATCAACAAAGTAAACCACTGAATCAGAAGACACAACATATTTTTATCTTAATTTACGGCACGTGAACTGTTGCAAAACAATGAATACGAAAGAAGGAAAAAAAATCGCATATCTCAATATTTTTTAGTCAAAACAACTCGTAAATAACATCCTTTGTCCTCTTTTAAGATGTGGCATAATACAAATAGCACTGTAAATTAGAAAATAACAAAGATAAAACATGTTTATTAACGTGGCAATGACAGTCCTTCTTAATAATTCGTATAATATTATGTAATCGCAAATACCGGTTTGTTCACTTATTACGTAAACGTCAATATTATATTCAATAAATGAGGCTGCATAAATTTGTGTATACATTAATATAGAAACGTTGCATTGCTTCTATGTAATGAAGGTATGCTCACACATCAACTGCGTGTGGATATGACAAGGTAACATGTTAATCGTAAGATATCATCACACAAACCCAAAGCGTCCAGTAACGGAAAAAACTTAACGTCCACTTAGGTGTTACATGTCATAGAACCAATTGATAATTTTAGGAATTTATGTTGAATACACGCACATAAATACATATAAAAATAGTTTACTTACTACTTTCTATCATGATAAGCAAATGTCATCTTAATTGAGCGTTTTAGCGTTTAAAACAAATAAGGGTCCCCACGTATCTTAAATGTTTCTTTAATTCATCATGCGTACATAAGATGTTGTACTATAAAATAAATACTTGCATTAAATTAAACCCCATTGTGCTCATATGCAGTCAAGGTGTCTCACCGATTAACACTGGCAGACACGTTTGACAACTAAAAGCAATTGTGTTACCTGTTCCCTCCCGCGACATTGAAAGCTGTCCCGTCCTTGCCTAAGACGTAGTAGATCTGATTCGCTTTCAGGTCCGGCTGCGTACATGCTATGGGCCATTCAAAGTCGATTTCGTCACCCATTATCATCTTTTGAAGACCTTGAATTAAATATAAAAGCCTAATAGTGCACGCAAAATGTACACTAGAAAGCATATACTGTTAACATGAATAAATGCATTCCAAGCATAGCTGGAGCCAAAAAAATACGTAAAGTACGAATATGATAACTTGAAACAAATATCAATTTCAATTTCTTTTAGAACCTTTTGATATTGAATGGAAACTTTTTAATGTCAATGTCTCACAAACTTAGAATTTAAACTTGATTATTGTTGTAGTTTCTTTAAAAACAAATGCATTTGATAGCGTACCATTAGTTAAATACAACTAAATGTAGGACATATGTGTCATATAATAAAATTACAAACACCTATTAGTGTTTCTCTATTCGTTTTCATCTGTTATTACACCTTATACATATTTGTTTGACTTTACTCAATGAAAAAAGTATACATATTTTCTTATACGCACCTAGTGTTTGTATCTATGCATTTTTCATCTGATAGTACAATGTATACATCCATATTGATCTATATATATCCTGGAAAATGACTTTTTTCTAAATTCCTTAAATGTTTTTTCAACACGCAATTACATGCATTAGATAGACACAAAGTTAAGAATTTAGATAGCTAGTGTAAGATGTGTTACATATGTTTTTTGTTCAGTTTTGATTGTATTACATGAGTGTGTTATCGTTCATAATTGTATATGTATTTGTTTGCAATCTCGAAATAAAATGTGTTGAAAACTAAAACATAAAACAAATAAACAAATGTAATGTTAACATGTGTTAATTGTACAACAAACGGAAATAATACAATCGTTTTAAGTTAACAAGTTAGTTTTGACAGTGAATAAGGAAAAGATCTTTTCATGTGACGGTTTTCTGCTGCACGAGTTATTCGCATATCCATACTCGATATGTTGTTTTTATTTCCGCCATTTTAAACAGTACTTAAATAACATCATGGCGTTCATTTGATCGGTACTTTCTATGGATGAATACTCTAAGAACTAACTGCACATACCTATTTTCATTGTCAATAATGCCATAATTGAAACAGAGGTAGGGAGAGTATTTACTTAAGAAGGATTTCTTGACAAATCCCCGAACATGTTATGTGACCGGGCCGGGAATCTAACCCGCGATGTATTGCACAGCTCTCGAAAAACTGAGCCAATCGGGTCTATTAACGTTTTCACTAGAAATAGCATTTACCTTCAAGCGGTGCTTCCCTTATAATAGCTTTTGCAAACCGCACCTCCCTTGTCGAATCATATCCTACCGTCTTCACCTCGACTTTAACAACTGAAAATAACACACACAAAAAACAAAGAAAAATATATGTTTCTTTGTATATATTTGTTATTGCCGAACTCTTTCACATGCCGTATCAAATAAGACTGATATCACATGATATCGAAAGTCACCAGCCACAGATTATATTTATTTTGCCACTTGTCTAAAAATATTAGATAAAACAAGCTTATGAGACGGCCTGATAACGTCTTATTTCAATCGATGTGTTTTGAGCAAACACAAACGAAATAGGTATATGCACAGTCATTAACAATCACATTTGAAAACAAACTTCATCACTTAAACAAACTTTCAAGTAACAAAGTGTTATTAATTTAGAGATTAATCATGATCAAAATAAAATATAACTTATTTCATGCATCAACACACGTAGATAGCAGACTGAAGTACATGTTCAGGGCTGGGTTTAAATATGTGAAATTTCAACACTTGATAACAAACAAATAATATGACATCACTCTGATTTTAATTACTACTATCATAACCGGAAGTTATTATCAAGTGAACCTCTTGTCGTGTATTTTACATCATGAAATTATATGCTACATTTTGAAATATATACGTTTGAAATTGAGACGACGTAGAGGTCGAACAGGGTACGGGAAACTACGAAAGAAGAGCCTTTGCCCAAAAAATTGTTTTCCTGTGCAAATATAAAAGCAATTTATCAATTGCAGATATGTAACGTATCATTATTTCCTACATTGTGTTTGAATCTACAACATCTTTTTGGAAAATAAGTTGAAACATAAGTTGTTTAATGTGTGATAAATGAGACGCTGTGTTCTGCCGGCGTCCGCATTCGGACGAGATGCCCTTTTTCTTAAATAATGTGACACATTATTTATTGTTATTTCTGTTAAAGGAACTATTTTTATTGATATCAATCTTGCTTAATTTGACAGAAAAGAAAAAAATAATATAATNAGCAAAATTGTAAACATAATTGTGGTGTACAATAACAACCGAAACACATTTGTCAATTAAAGATATGATAACAAAATGCATTTAGACATTATATTGACAGTGAAATGAACGTGTAGTAATCGGAGAGAGCATTATGATGTGAGTTAATGAAGTTCAATAATTATTTCGAATACATGTTCACCTATCGTATTTGTTTTTACGGTCCATGTGCTTATGTCTTTCCCTAAAAATAATCCTTACTTCACCAACACTTTCCAAAACTCTGACCCATATCGATACGTTTAAGTTTAATAATGATATTCCTACAAAAGAATAGTTCCAAGAAAAGATCTGAGGAGCATGATACACTTTAAACATTTAATCATGTTATCGGTCAGTTACAAAGTAACACATAAATGTGGCATAATACCTTTGCGTTTTGCGGTCAAAGGTATAAATAAAACATAGATCTAATGAGTCAGAGGCTCCGACGTAATTGTGCACTAAAGGCCAAATTCATAACAAAAAACTAGTACCAAGCAAACTAACAGATTAAAGCACGGATCAAGTGAAGTTATGCAAAACGAATTCACCAATTGTGTAAATTATCTACACTTTGGGGAGCTTAATAAATAATGTATTGGGCGGCTTTAATAAACATGACAATGCATGATGGGTGTCAAAGTGTTTTTATCACAAGCTTTTAGATAAATAAGAAACACCTTATTTTACCACAATCAGATAGTAACTCTTAAATGTTGTGCCATTTTTGCATTGCGTCATATCATTTTTACGACCTGAAAACGTTGTAAAATGTGTTTACTTCCATACCATAGTTAGCTTTCTCAAAGTTGCACGCGTAGTCCATCAGAGTGTCGACTGGTTTTGGAAGATCCCTTCGTTGAACCGGACTCGCCTGTTGAAATTTCAAAGCCATATCGAAGATCTCCTGATTCACTTGCTTCACACATTGACCTTTAAAAAAAGGACATTTAAAAGTTCAAAGCTAACATGCGTCAACTAAAATACAGAAATAGGCACTAAACACAATCAGGATAAACGGGTAAGTAAATGGAACTATTTTTGTATGTTTTTTTTTTAATTTATAAGCGAATGGTTTTAACAATGCGCATGTTCTATTAAGAAGAATTCTCATGCGAAAGATGTGTGCACTCAATAAAATGGATTCGCTATAACACATTTGATAAAACAAAACAACAACACACATTTACCATAAAAAGAAAACATATTGTATCGAAATCACAGCAGCAATTTGACCTTCTGTTATATTCGAATGTGTTTCTCTACCTAAATTAATAATCTAATAAGCGATTGTTTGTCTTTAAGATGCAGAAAAAAAGAGCTAATTCTACAAAATAAAAAACAGACAAAATATACATGAGGCTGGTATATTATTTCCTCATTTTCAATATGTGTCAATGTTTTATATGTACACGATTAAACAGTTCAAACTTTAGATAAGTAAAATCATTTACACTATCGCGATTTGTTGAATGAAAATAGCTTTTTAATGAACGGATATGAATGCACGATTTAAAAAATGCATATAAGCACATTTTCTATATATGCGTTTGGACGATTATTAAAAACAAACGCGCAACATTTGCTTTAGTGATATAACACAACAGTTAGGCCATAAATGCAATATATGTATCGTCTTTCTAAATTGAACTCAATAAGGTCTCATTAGATCAAATTATCCCCTTATCTACATAACATTACACATATAAGCATATTTTTGGTTAATTATCATTTTCATAGACACCTTATGTTAACGTAGAAAAACAAATCGCTCTTACTTTGCATGCATTGACACTGGTCGCTCCCGTCGGTACACATGTATTTTATTTCCTGTCCATGGTTTGAGCCAATTCCATACTGTTTCGTACACGAGCGTTCTGAAATAAACCATCGATTTGAGTGCTAAGTTGAATACCATATCTTAGAAAACTTCGATATTCTTACGGTATATACTGATATTTGTCATTGCACCTTTAGGCCAATCTTCATTCAAGACAGTGTTTAGGCATTCACATATATTCCTAAAATCCTAAAATATCTAGAAAATATAATGTGATATTTGAAAATTAACTACAAATAATACGTTCTATTTTCTATAAACTATTAAACGGCATTGCGTTTTATATTCAAGAGCGATAGTACAGCAAATTCATTAAAAAGGGTTATTTGTTGTAAACGCGTCTGAATGTACCCATGGTTTTGATGTTCTATACATGTGACGCCCGTAGCAAAACGTACATTAAAAGCTCTATGCACACATGTATGACTCATAAATCTCGTTTTAGTAAATAATAAAGGCAGATTGTGTTGAGAAACAAAATATCGCAAGGTACACAACTAAATGTAGATTTTCTTTAATTTAGAGCCTGAATGCTGTGCCATACCTACTGAAAATAATTTGTTAAATATAATGACATCTGTAGAGAACGGATGCAGTTTTCACCAATAAATTTAAACATAAAAGGATATCTCGAACATACATATTTTATTTTACAGCAAACAAAACAGTACCTGGTTTGTAGTAGTCGTACACCTTAATAGATGCGGGCTGACGACTTGAATCGTTGCCAGAAAAGTGGTCTTCCAGTCTGAATATAAGGTTGGTTTCTGCACTTGTTATCTGCAAAAATGAATTAATCATAAATATGTGTGACAAACGTAATGCAATTATGATAAATATTGATAAAAGTAACCCCATATGCTGACTGTTTACTTACAATTGTGATGAATTACATGCGTCGCCCTAGTTTTAATGAATTTTTAACCCTATGCATGATTTGTGAATGGAAAGCTCTAATATTTGGTAAGTAAATTGTTTCAACTTATTTACTCCGCAATGGGCAATATAAGGGAATAACTAAATAATCGATGATAGAAATAAATACGGAAAAGGAATGGATTTTCAAATGTGTTTCGATAAATAGTACAACACATATTATTGTGTATTTTGGTAAAAATATATACCCAAAACATTAAACACATTGTTAAATGGGTATCAGCAATTAAACTTTGAACGTCACGTGTATACGTACACTGTTGAGGTAAATGATGGCAAATCCTTTACCGTCTGACGGGGTCTCATAGCGCGGGAAAACCTTTTTCTCGACCATCTATAATGCAAAGAAACAAAGAAGAAAATATAGCACCCTTATAACCAATATATCGTTAAAAAGAAGATTTTTTTATTGTTTGTGCGTTTTTATTTCAAGACAATATAGATTATCTTTATTCATTTGCGTAAGTGATTAAGCCCTGGCTAGCCCTTGCGTACTAAAACAAATTCATCCAACTTTAAGCATTAAACATAATTAGAAGACTTTCTAAAATGTGTTATAGATTAAGATGAACTATTAAACATGTTAATTATAACAGGAGATAATAAATACAAAAAAGTCGGCAGCAATTATTTTGAGAAATTAAAAACACAATCTACACTGACATCAGTTGTAATGAGAAATAACATTTTAATAATTGTATTCTAAATTTGATTAATTGTGACAGTAGCGTTACACCGTGTAAATACCCTTTTACACGGCAATATTTAAACCGTTTTGGGGGGCATGATATTAAAATACGAAAAAACGTATGTCGTTTCAGCAGCATATAAATTTCAGAAAAACACTTAATTTCCAAATTAAATTACATGTTATGGTAACGCCTCAGCATCGTCCACTGACCTCAAGCAAGTCTGATTCCACAACTTTGACTCCTGTCTCCAAGTTGACCTTCACGATTGACATACCTGCATCATTGCTGGGGGACTTGGATCTATAATCACGCATTGGAAAATAGTAAAATACACTGAAGTACATAATAATAATAATAATAATAAAAAAATAAAAAATAAATAATAATAATAATAATAATAACTCTTATTTATCTATTTATAAGAATCCTTACTTGACAGTGAATTGAATACATTTTTGAGTGTTCACTGCTTGTTTTGCCTGCCGCTTTCGACGCTTTAGCGCCAGATCATAGATAATAACTTCTTCTTTAGGCTCATTGCAAAACCCACACACGTCACACTGCCTGAAACCGATAACGTTCAGTATACGTAATCCGAATGTATGTTTGAAGTTGTCCCTCGTTTTATTGTGCAGATTTAGGACGTTATATTGAACTTCTATATTCACATAACCCAGAACGAAAATGTAATGTTCTTAACCATATGCTAACACTGTAAGCTGACCACTTGTTCAATGTATTCATTATTCCTTTCTAGAACCAACGCGAATGTGTATCGATTCTTAAAGGAAAAACAAAGTATACACCACTTATGACAAAGAAACAGAAACAGTTTAAGAAGAGTAGTACAAAATGTAAGTTATTATTAGTAAACAAGCAATGAATTTGCTCATTTGAATTGATTTCAACAGGTGAAGATACTTTCGAAGTGGTATATCCCTAAACTCAAATACTTTTAACACAATTCATGACCGTAACTAAACAATAACAAATTACACAAGCATGCAAATACATTTGTTTATTAAATATGTGTCGATAAAAGGAAACGACTAATGTACAGATGAATCGCGATGAACCTACTATGCAATATGTATATTTTAAACATTAATAAATGCCGTTTTTTTGTACTTCAATATATTAACCATACTCATATAGCGACCGTTTATTAATTGTTAGTGAGTAAGAAACAAACAAATAATTTAAGATTAGTGTCTTTAAGTAAACGTAATGTAACATGAGTGAAAAACAAACACATAGTTAGGATACGTGTGTTTACGTTAACTAAAGATAAAATTCACATATACCATCCATCAAGGATAACATCCACAGCAGGATTGTTGGCAATAGCGGTATCGACATCCTTAACACTGATTGGGCTGATCTCAAAAGGGCACACTTCGTCGGGCCGAGCCTTTCTGTTGTAAAACATTTCAATCTTCATAACGCCCGACCCCCGTCCACTGACTGTGACATCGAATGTCCTGCCGTTTTTATCCACGGGAAGCTGAAACATTTAAGTACAGGAGAAGATATGCAGTGCTTTTTCTAGATACTTAACTTTAACCGGCAGGCTTAATGTGATAATTTAACATTAGTTTTATTTCGGTGTATAATGCCCTGAAAGTCACATAGACGTAAGGGAATTCGCAACTAGTCTGACCTGAAATTATCAACATTTTTAATGAGTATACACAGCCTCAGAACTTACGTTTGAAATGAGAATTTGTGACTTTTCACTGTTTACAATAGTTTCCTTTTTCCAATCAACGCCTTTTTCAGTGGCTTTTTCAATTTTCACTTTGAGATTTGTGTCTGGATTGAAAGTACGTGCGCTGTACGTCGCTAGGGCTTGCATGGCGACAACAGTGTCCTATAAAAGCATTAAGAAACATGTGCAATTGCATATTCAATTAAAACATAATGGCACATTTCGAATACCCATACATTATATAAGTTGGGTATATTTAATTTAAAACTACGTAAAGAAGAAAACATGTATTTACATTTTTTTTTAATTGTCTATAACTAGTATATGTATCTAGACATAATAATGGATTTTCTTACCTGTGTTGTATACCATACTCCCGTTCCACTATTTTGTTGGGTCAACCACGCCACTATCTTATGACATGTCTTAAAGTCATCGAATTTCAAGAACGCCAGAAGAGCATATGCCGTCGTCTCTACAGCATATGCGTTAGGGGCGCCGTTATGATTTGACCAGTACATTCCTCCTGGAAAAAAATAGCGTTTAAGATTTAAAAAATAAACTATCTGCAGATGATGATACATCGACCGATGTATTAATTACGGCAATTTATATAAATTGTATACTGAATGCACTGTTATATATCCATGTGACAACATATGTTCAAGAAGTCATCCATTCCATTGAACAGTATTATATATGTTCAACTGCATGTGGTTTGGTACTGATGACACACCTAGACTGAAGAATGTTTCATTGTTTTCAGCAGACAAAAGAAAAGCATCACCCGTTATACATATTTCGCAATATAACAATAATAAACTTCATATATCCAAGACAATATGTTTACGAAAACAATTTCGTTGAGAATGGAACATAATAGGGAATAGTTCAGTTTGATACAGAATAAACAAATTGCATAGATATCAAACGAAAAGCGGTGATTCAGATTGTTAACACGTTTAGTACATAAACTACATTGGGTCATCTTATCAAAATCAATACCTCCATTGTCTTTTTTGATGGCAAATAACTCATCCTTAAATTCTTTCTTTTTAGGACTGTTAGATAATGTCAGTGCGTATGTTGAAATTGCTAGTAAGTACGGATTATTTGTTATTGTATTCTTTGGAATTCGCTCAAGGGCACTCATGGCACGACGTACAGATGTTTCGACCTCCTGGAAAGTACAAAGTTAAAATATGCCAAGAAAACTAGGCAAGAGTTTGTTGAAACTGCGACAGCCTAAACTGCTGACTTTGTCTAGTAGATCACGACGTGTCGATTAAATAACATATGTATAATTAATGTATTTATTATGATATATCTTACTTTTTATCATAAAATGAAACTTATTTAACGTACACAACAAAATATGCAATTGACACTACAAAATCCTCCAAGATGGCGGCATAGGTTGTGCTTCATTTTATTCCACATCCTATCGACACGTTCATGTAATAAACAATTGGTTATAAGAGAAAAACAATAAAATACCTCCGTTCGATCAGTGCATTCTTGCAATGATGTCAGAACAAATGCAGTTAACGAGGGGTCAAATGTTCTGTCACCTTGTGCTAAAACACCCTGCAATATAGCGTTGTAAAATAAAATGCACATCATGTTGTTTTTAATTATCGTGGTTATAACGTGCAGTGAGGCGGAATCATCTGACTAATTGAAGAGCATTTTAAACATGTGTGTTAAATAACTTAAACACGACGGTTCAAAAGATCGTGTCGTTGAGACATATTATTTGTTTCATTGATTGCCATATTGCGGTTTGAATTGGAACGTTTGACGAATTTGCTTAGGACCGATGAGAAGCATTGTATTCATTGTCATTGGCCACATGACTTTTGGAATATGACATCATATTATTATTTCAGAGACATCACTGGGAGTAAAAGCTTAGAAGTTCCTTTTAGTGCAAAACTTTATTTTATATAGTTGATACATTTTGTGAGAATAATCGTAGTTCTTTTTCGCTTGCATGACCGTATTATTGTGTTTTGCACTCGTCTCTATCCTGAAAGTCAACCAGTGATAAATTGCCAAAACGAAACAAAACAATAAATACGACACCACAAGACAATATATAAAAAATAACTAGACAATAAGAACGACATTTCAAGACAATATATGCGACATTACAAGCCCATAGATGCGAAAGAACAAGACAATAGATGCGACAACACAAGACAATATATGCGACAGAACAAGACAATAGATGCGATAGAACAAGACAATATGTGCGACATTACAAAACATTAGATGCGAAAGAACAAGGCAATAGATACGTCAAAAAAAGACAATAAATGCGACAGAACAAGACAATCACAAACACTAAACATATTATCATCGCCTTGTAACAGGCATTGAAAAAAACGAGCTAAAAGATACACTGGGTGTGTGTAGATTTTAAGTACAAAAGTTACTAAATTACTATCTTAACAAAAATCCAATGCTTCTAAACCATGAAAATAAAGCAGTAACGATATAATAAAACATTCATACGAACACAACAATCGTGCACTCATATAAATGAAGTATAATGGTGTTTTTATCATATATTTTTTTTAACAAAACATATTCTCACAAACTATAACATTAATTTTAATTTTAATTGCAGCTGCAACACAACCCATTTAAGGTTAAATGGCATATCAACGGCTAATGATGTTTTCATTTTCAACATTACGATTACATTACGCAGTGAGGAGCGAGTGTTTTTAATGCGTTAGTTCGAAAAGAAGTTATATACCTGCATTTCACGATGAATAACTGGATTGCTGTCCCTATAATCTCCAGATCCGTCTTTATTATTGTTTGCAATATAAGACAGTGTCTTTTGAATGACTTCTCTTCCTGCAATTCCCTGCACAATCTGCTCTGCCTGACAAAACACTTTGGCAACAAACGCTGTCAGCCTGAATAGAAACATGTATTATCATTAATAAATAAATAGAGGATATTTGTTGGATTCGGTGGAATATCGTAATTCAGGAGACAAATTATTTTTTCTATGAAAACGAGTGAACTCAAATCGATATTCCACCGAATCTAACACATTTTCTTTTTATTTAGTGCTTTTTCACAGTTTATTTACATTGCAAAAGAGTTTAACTGGAGAGTTTCGCTGGAAAAGTGAAGTCATTACTTCAAAACAATGACGTCATTTCACAGTAAAATAGTGAAAATTATCGATAATGTTCAATGTTATTTTTCACTGTTTGAAACAGTGAATTATCAGTTTTAATTCACTGATATTTCTCTATAAACCACCGGAAAGCATAAAATAATACCATTTATATTGTATTATTGACATTTCACCCCAAAACATATAAATACTGTTTAGAATGCAAATAAGCATCCTATGAATACTGAATGGTCCTGAGATGAAAACGACTATCTCATTTACCATTATAATGTATATGCATGAAGGCTTAAACAAGTGGATAAAGTTGGTATAGTATTGAAAGCGTCAACTTCAAACCATTAACCTTTTCCACTTTCCCATTGTTACTAACTTTTTACTATGTGGTTATTTATGTATGACTATGAAATGTAATCTCACGTGACATCCTAGATACTTGTTATAATTAATTTATCGAAAATGCCCATTGTAAGTCAGAGATATTTTAAATATAATATGGATAACATTGCATCAATGCGAACTAGGTCGTGAAATGCAATGTCACATGTACTCAATACAATCACCATAAATTTGCAGTGGACTGAAGCTATCTTTCTAATTGTGTTGGATATATGCATTTGAACCGTTTAGATATTAAGGCAAAGTCGGTCACATATATTGTCATGTGTTTGTTACTGTTATATCGTGATATCTATCCTTCATCTTGCTATATTGTCATATATAGTGCAAAAAATCCAGTCCATTAAATTACGAAATTTATATATTAAAGGTATTGTAAGTTACACTGTTAGTAGCTGATGGTGTATGGAATATACATCCCCAGTAATTTCATACCATATCTCACCGACTACCTTTTCCTTGTTGTGTTTAAAAGATATTTTGAGTCCAACAGAAACCAATTCAAATGACTATGACGCTTTCAATGAATAAACAGATGTCAGTAAATGACAGTAATTTATTAACATTTTAAATACAAAAAAGACAGTGATTAGTAACAACTGTCAATATAACACATGTAAATAAAATTGTCTTTTTGTTACAAGAGTTGCGACACCTGAAGGGTGTTGCGGGATGGAATGGATGGGGAGATCAAACTTATTTAAAAAACGATTCTTTCTGTGCAATTGATGATGGTAAACATAGTTCTCCCAGAGATTTTAATATGCATGTCACTGTTTCAACGTCTTCTTCTTTTAGACGTCCGGTCCAGCTCTGCCGTGTGTTATCGTTCATATTACATATCATTCTATTTTGTTCCTCCACTGGAATTTATATCAGAACCGGCTTTCCGTACATTGATTTTTCATTTAATTGATTACGTTATTTATGACGTATCTCGTGTGACGTAATTTATGTTATTATTCTCTGGATTTTAACGACAACAAGTCGGACGAGGAATTTTATTTAACAGTGAAATATTTTCCCAAAGCGTATTTCGGATTGTTTGTTTGTCATGCATAGTTGTAAATGTCGATGGGAATAAAATAACTCGCTCCAACATGATAACGATTTCGTTAATTGTGTTTTGGATCGGAATGGTAAGCATTCGATACAAATGTTATCGAAAAATAGTGTGATTTAAAATAAATTTTGAGAATGGGATGGAAGAAAATGGAATTGCATATCAGTGTAACTTTATTGTTTTACGCATTAGATTAAAGTTGTCATCGAGGTAAGCGTGTCGTTTATACTAAATTAAGTTTTTTTTTTAATGACTCCTGTTTAAGCAGAAACAAAATCATCGATCTAATCTACAGCACAGTTTCAGTTGCAATCGATATTTTAATTGGTTCCCTGTATATATGCAAAAACATAATATAATAACAAGACTTAATTAGCAGTTTATCAAACAGACACCAACGTTACGTTGATCGGTGTATTGAAATTACTCGGGCTGTATGGAAATACACCCCGTGCACGTGACCGCTTTAAGCAAATTGGATTAAGTCATTTTTGGAGGAGGTGAGATGTAATTACTTATTCAACACGTTATGTATAAACTGTCCCTGTTTGCTAATGACATATATCTTGATTACTCGTAACACTCTCTGAATTAGACATTGGTTGCCTTAAATAATGATCAAATACTGCTTATATGTATGGCAACAAAACAAAGATAGTTTGAATTGAAAACAGAACACCAGGAATTTAAAACGACATTAAATGTCCCATTGGGCCAGAAGTATGTATTTATGTGTACGTTGATAAAAATAACCTAAACACGATAGTAAATAAATTATCAAATAAGAAAGGACGACTCCTTTGGTAAAATGACGGAAATACAATCATAGTTGATGGCTGTGTGTGTTTATCTGTTTTAAATCTATTCCAGATACACCAAATATCTGAAAAGCATCTTAAATTCAGTGGGATGCATGACACGGACGAAGTAAATTGACATCTTTACTACAGTGAAGGAGATCATAGCATGATCTACGAGGAGACTTCTATTACAACGACACAAGTGTCAGGATACCATAGAGAACACCTGTCAAATGATAATATTGTTAAATCATATGTTGGGTTTAACGAACTCGCACAAAATAAAAACAAAATACCAACAAATGCTATCTAACAAAAAGGAAAACGACTTTTGCCTTCGGCAAACTGATTTAACTCTTAATATTTGTTATTATGTACATGCGTGCTTATACTCTCGTAGTTATCATTAAGGCATAGGTTTTGGAAACAAACGTATTTACTTTTACACCTGGTTTGAGAAAGCATTAAAAAACAAACGAGATATATCGGATACTAATGTTAGTATTCATTATGTTAAGAAACATGGTACCTAAACAGTCTTAAAATTGTTCAATATTGAAGACAATTGCATTTTGTTTTCAAGTATAGACATTCTTTGAGTACCTCCAACGTCTACGATAAGGTGTACTTCTAAACCAGTGTATACACGAACATATAAGAGATACACTATGCATATTGGTCGCTGAACTTTGTTTAAGTCACCATTATAATAAACCTCATTCCAAACAGGGAACATTTCTTAAACAGTATGATGTTGCATTAACCTCAGTTGAAAGATAACAATGATCCATTGCCTTTATAATCCATTGTGTTGTAACATAATGTAAAGTAACTGAATACTTCGTTTCACGGGCCTTAGGCCATTTCATATGTACCCTTTTTAAAATAATCATTGAATGGCCTACAGTGTGTTTTGTTAAAACAACAAAACATTATGTACAGAGGATTTGAACAAATCAATATGTTCGCGACACCACGCCAAGACGCATGAAATGCTGCGCGATCATATTGTTCCGAAGTTAAGTCAGTGGTATATTCGCTGTATTCTGGTCTTATCCAAAATGATATTAATAACAAGTATTTAATACTATTTTATACTCATTTTTGCAACACAAGCACATCATTGTAACATTTGTAACCACATACTACAGTTAGGTCCTTTAACAGAAACAGTGTTGAATATTTACCATAAACTGGTCGGATAATATTTCCACGCTGCAAATGAACCGTCGTCTTTTTGGTACATGGATATTTGTCGTGTAATACCTAAATTAACGAAAATTGATTAATTACAAGTTGAATATACGAGGCTATCAAAAACTACCAATAATACGAGATTTAGGAGATACATAATGAATAAACAACTTATAAACCATCACAAGGATGTAGCTTTTCACAAGAAAACATTTAATACGAGTAGTTCATTTCGAGGTACTCAACTGTTTAACTTTAACACAAAATGCATTAAAACGTATGAAGCTTATGTAACGGTGAAGTTCACGTAAGCGGATGTAAGCGCACGGTATGATCAGATACACAACAAAGAATGACACGTATAACCGCATGGATAATGCAGCTAGATTGAAACAAGTCAAACTTTAAAACAAATTGGACGATATGGACGCACACGGCAAATAGTAATCCGGGAATAAGTCGTGTGTTGTGAACTCATTCTTACAACATTTTTTCTATGTACAAGATAAGTATTGATGCAAAGCATCAAAGGGCGTCGGGAATTTCAGTGTAAAAGCCGCTAATTGAAGTTACATGGAACGATTTTTTTCTACTGTAAATATTAATATATTGGCCGATTATTTTAAACAAAATAGAAAAAGACACTGGTATAACCATTATCTATGATTTTGTGTTATAACTCCCAAATAACCATTATCTATGATGTTGTGTTATAACCCCCAAATAACCATTATCTTTGATTTTGTGTTGTTACCCTCAAATATTTCATAGTTCATTTTATTTACATTGGTTTCGTTTTTTTTTTTTTACTGGCATCCGTGTGCAGTTTTCATTAATAGAACAGAACTGTGTATGTTTTAAAACATCTGCTTCATCTTGTAAGCCTAATTTCATATTTTGCTTGACTTCAAGGGGAGATGATTCTGAACTTATTCTTACGTTGCTCATTTACGATAGGGGTTGAGTACTCATTGATATGAAAACACTGTAAAAGTTTGAAAAAAATTTGAATGAAAACTGTAAATTACATAAAGAAGCTGCATTTCACAATACTTTCAAATTCAGTAAAAGATCATAATAGATTTTTTGTTCCGATATTCATCATTTTCAATAGGGTTCGAGTAATACTGATATAAAAACACTTAACAAGTTTGGAAAGATTCAAACGAAAGTTGTGAAATCTTTTTAACAAGTGGAAATTCTTAATTTTCTCAAATTTAATAGAATAAAAATCAGGACTTATTGTCCCGATGTTTGTCATTTTAAATGAGGTAAAATGCTCATTGATATGAAGACACTGTAAGTTTGGAAAGAATCTGATGAAAAATGTTGACATAATCACCTAACTAAGCAGTTTTTCACTTTTATTGTTAAATTCAAAGAGACATAATTCTGGACTTATGGTCCGATATTGCTCATATAGGGTTTGGGTTGGGTCCTCATTGATAAAAAAAAACCTGTGCAAGTTTTGGGAAGAATCGGATGAAAATTTTGGACTTTGCACGAGGATTTCAAAATTTCTCAAATTCTAAGGAAGGTAAGTATGCACGTAATGGTCGGATAATGCTTAATTCCAATAGGGTTAGAGTCCTCATTCATATAAAGACACTGCAAGTTGGAAAGAATAAGATGAAAAATGTGACCTATTGTGTAAACAAGCATTCAAAAAGATATAATTCTGGATTATATTGTCCGATTACTCATTGACATTGTGCAAGTTTGAAAAGAATCGGATGAAAACTTTGGACTGTATCGAAAAAACAAGAAAAAATATAACGGACAGACATACTAAAGGCAGAAACCACACCATCACATAAGCTCTTTTGGCCTACAGCCTGTGGACCTGTAATGAAGATTAACAATGCCAGGCTCATTTGTTGTTGAGGAAGACCCCATATACTTGTTGCAAATCAGCCAGAAAGCTGCTTCATATAAATAAGACGCACTTGTATGAGAAGTCCTACTTGGTGACGAAGGGCAATGAAGAGATACAACTCATTCAAAATTAAAAAATGTTTTATTTATCAATCCTGTACTAGTAATGAACAGTTATTTTCATTTCGTTGCATCAAATAATTTGTACTAGTAATGAACAATTATTTTCATGTTGTTGCATCAAATAATTTGTTCACCATGTTATTGAATATGATTATAATAAATGCACTAAATGGGATGCAGAATTGTTTGTTACATTTTAAAAATAAAGACTTACATGAGATGATGTCGACATATGTATGTTTGAAAATACCCAAAAATGATATCATACAATGTAACTAACTTATGTACCAGCCACTACAGGTGTTTTAGAATTGAGTATTTACACAAATACACGTTGTACTCCCCGTATCTGTTGCCCTGATCACTTTTCCAAAGATGCCATTAGGTTTGTCAATGCACTACAAACAAACACTAGCTCATTTGATATCTTACTGAGGGCGATTGGCAACACACCATGCAAAATCCTGAAGTTTTTTATTTGTTCCATTTTTCTTTCAACATGTATTCTTGCTAAAGCAATTCTTCTTGTTAATTCTACTTCTTCTTTAGAAAATTGTTCCTTTGTTTTGAAAGGGGGACAATACAATTTAACACCAATTTTTTCAAAGTCTGATTTTAAATGAATGAAGCCTTTATCTACCATCACAGCATCACCTTTATCCAGCATAGCAAGTAAAGAGCTGTCTCCTGTCATTTTAACATCTGATGCTGAACCACCCCAAAGTTTGGAAACAAAAACTACAGCACCAGTCACACTGATTCCAATTTAGACTTTGAATGTGTTGTGTGACTTATAATTTGAATATGTTACAGACTTATTCTCAAGAGACGATGGTGTGAAGTGATGGAAGAAAAAACAATGACTGTAAATATTGATATATAAAAACTATCCAAGAATTGACATTTTTTGACACTGCACTTCCAGAAATGTTAAACCTGTATTCAAGATCTTTTACGAGCAGTCCGAGTCTTAATCGCATCATAACAAGAAGAAACTTATCAACAGGTCTTAACTTTTTTTACGCCCTGTCTCAATCTTAACAGTGTTCAGTTTTTCAGTACATAACTTGTCTGCACCAAAGTCATTCAATGTCAAAAACAAAGAATTAAAAATAATAAAAGTTGGCAAGCCAGTATAAAACATTTTATCTTCTGACGCCAAAATGTCTTCGATGGTTATTTCTGGTCTTTCGGTATTTGTGGAGATTTCATGCATGTCAGGAGATGCCTGTACACCCACAATTCCAGAGCTGCAATCACCGACACTGGTGTCATCCGCATGTGATTTTGCATAGCTGAAATACATTCATTTTATGTATTATACATGTATATTTATATATATATATTGTACCTTTTAAAAAATGTTGTGACATAGTGGATATTGTAACTGCCAAGCGACTGGGAGGTAATTGGAGAGCGTTCTTATGATCTCTTCAAAAGACACCATGTACTGGTTCTTCCCAGAAAACAGACTCGAGAGAGTATCTCAATAAACCTAAGGCTTTTGATGCAATCTATCTCAAATAAATAGGTTTATTATTATAAATACATAAATCTTAATGTTTTGTTCTGGCATAAACAATTCACTTCCATATTAAACAAGGCTTGTTACCATAGGATGACATATGCCCCTTTTCCCACATTTTTCGGAAACTAAACGCAAACTTTAAACTTTAAGTGTGACGGAATTTCAGACGGACGGACAGTAGGACAGTGCGATCACTACATGTATATGCCCACCTTCGGGGGCATAAAAAGTGATGGTACATCTTAAGAATCTTTGAACTTAAGAAATGTTAATGTTAAGTTTAAATACTATTTATCAATAATAAATACAAAATAAGCCTGACCCTCAAGAATAAATAGCCTGAAATTTTGAAGACAATAAATATTTATATCATTACCCATGAAATGATTCAATCAGATCCCAGGAATGACTCTCACTCTGAGGCCTTGAAGAAACATCAGGCTGATCAGCACTGGCAAACACCTATAACAAAAGTAATAGTAAGATATAAATGCATGTTTCTGTACATTTTTTATAAATATATTATGTACAACAAAAAAAAACAAGTTTACTGATTAAATGCAGATAACAACACAGTTTTAATACACAGGAAGAACTTCATACTAACATTTAAATAACCAAGTGTATGTTAAGCCTTATAGATAAGCTAGAAATATAGGTTTGATGTTTTTAAATGTAATTATTGAATAATATTGTTACATACATGTATAAATATGTATGATCTGATTGTCCCCATAAAACATAAATTATACTGTTGTTTTTGTTGTTTTGTTTGTGTGTTATTTTCTTAAACAAAGTTTTAGAAAAAATGTGCGTTCTATCATTAATTTTGATCGCATATAATATAAATTTTATTCTCTTCACATACTGTGAAAAGTATGAGATGCATATTTTTTTTAAATGCTTTGAAAGGTTAAAACAGCAATTTATTGCCTTCATCAGAGATCTACGCGTCTTTACTTTCTTGGTAGCAAGGATCTTCTGCGCAAGGTGTTCTGTTGGCACCTTGTTTCTGTTAAGGCTGTTTGGACCAATTCCATCCACAAAATGATCAGAGCATACCCTTGAGTATCTGCGACATCAAAATACACAAAATGGTATAATTAAATACTGAAAAGGCAGAAAAAAAACACAATACATATATCTTAAAAAAACGAAACATGTTTAGCTATGAAAAACAGTTTGAAACAGTAATTTTTAGCAAAACCCTATGTATATGGAGTAAAAACGGAGAGAATATAAGATTAGCAAATCATGCTGTGAAATGTCAACAAATTTGGCCATATTAAATAGAATTTAATTAGTTTATTAGCCGATTAATTATAAAAAAATGTGTATAATAATTCTGCTTGCCATGTACATTGTGTACTACTCCTACAAATACGAGGTTTATGTACATCGACAGATAAGACGTGGATATACATTACATGTACAAATAATACCTACCCGGTTTGCTTCCAATCTTTTCTGCTAATAGCTCTTATACAAGCGGGTCTAGCGGCACGATTACTTGGCAATTTGTGTAGCGTTACAGGCTTGCCATATCTGCCAAATTTCCCCCCAACATTTTTACAGTCAGGCATACCGCAATAGAATTTTTTCCATTGTTTACTTGTTCAATTGTTACGTTTAACAAAACCGGAAGTGAGCATACCTACTCGAATGGGAGACAACTCTTATTCGACTTAGTTACGAAAATCCCGAATTGGCTATAACGGTTATCAATAAAGCAATAAACCGTGTAATCGCTGTCGTCTTGTAAAATTGAAGAAAATACGCGTTAACCAAAACTCGAACAGCAAAAGTCTGCGCTATTGTTAGAAAAACCACAAAATAAATATATTTTGATTATGTTTTGTTTTTATACAAAACCAGAAAGTTTCACCGGTTCGCGTATTTGCCCAGTCCCTGTGATCTTTTACTAGTGCCCAGTCCCTGTGATCAGTTATTCATTAAAACAATTTGTTTTGCATTATTGGCAATAAATGTTGTAGTAAATGTAATAGGCACATATGAGGTGCTTATTTACACTAATTTACACAAAAAAATCACCACTATGCAAGATATTCTGACAACAAAAATATATACATTGAACCGTAAAATAACTTCTCCTCCCATAAACGAAAAAAAAACGTATTACATACTAGTCGCCGCACTTCAGTGCGACGCCAATAAAGTTTGAAAATTGTACATTGACGAGCTTGATATCTGGGCCGTGCAAGCTAACCGACGAAACGCCAGATGAAAACATTAATTTCGAGCATACAGCCATACAAGCTAAATCCAGTATACTTCATACAAATATGTTGAGCAAATGGGACTGAACACACTATACAGTCCATACATGCTTATGAACATTATAGCAAACCGTTTCTCATTTTTGTCGTTCCTGAGTCCTCATGTTTTGCCTCCATGGTCCCTGTCTGTTTCAGGAAGTACATCCCGTAGACAATAGGTGCTGTATATATCATGGTTTGTTCTCCACAGCCACTTGGTTCACGAAACATTTTGTCCACACCTTCCAGGACACAGTTAACCGGTTCACCCATTAGATTACCTAGTTTTTGACAGAATTAGTGTGTTTATATGACATCACTTATTGACGGACCTAAGTTTATTGCAAACAACTTTTTTTGCGATCAAAGATATTATATTAGCATTTGAATACAACAGGAAACACTTCCCAGAATCTACCGTGTGTAACTTAAGTTACGCACAATTGTCTTCCCTCACCAGTATTCATTAAATCAGAAAAAAATGGCAATATGATTTAAAACAGAATACTTCTTTTATTTTGAGAAAAAACAGATTTGTAATCGAAATTTAAAAACATCTGCATATACAACGATGGGATCGATAAGTTAACGAACACAACCAATTAACAAAATATTACACATATTTATAGAATTTGAGCATCTTGTATTTTAATCTTAGCAAAGTGTATATTTTCAATATGTAAGAATAGACCGATTTAAAGTTTCAAAAAAATAATAATTTTGTTTTAGAACTGTAAAATTATATTTTGATTGTTCTCACCCACCACCTAATATTCAGTTGCAATGGGATTTTACGTACTTAATCAACATTTATTTTGTTTAACTAATTTAACATTTAAGGATTCTCAGATATCTCCAGGTGCCAAGCCTCTTGTTTTCCCCATTCATTTCTGAACCGCAATTCAATATCCACTGCTCTATACATATTGTTATCATAGTTACAAATGTTAACCGAAATATAATTATTGTGAATGGTGACTGATCTGTTCCTGAGTATAAGTTGTATTAAAAAATATTGAATAGATTGCATTACTTGAAGTTTGTCACATTGATAAGCTGTTTAATCATTTTATACGTTATTGTTGAATTATTTATTAAATGGTTTAAGTTGCAAATTTTGCATATATTCTGTGACTGCTGTCTTGACGACTCCGGTAAAAGCCTTATTTAAAACAATTGCTTAATAGCTGTACCCTTAACACAATGCGAGAATTCGTCTACGAATTAATTGAACAACCCCAACAATAATGATTTAGTGTTATACTGTTTACTTTTGATGTATGCGTTAGCAGTCGCGGTTCCAGGCAAAGCTGTCACTGGCAAGGGTAGTTCTACTTCCATTTTCACCGACGGTGAGTCGCCAACATTTAGACGCGCTACAAAAAAAGTAACAGAAACATGCAATCGAGAGTGCATTATGAGAAGAATAAAACACATTGAACATTTAATACCATTTTTAAACATAGAAACAAGTATGTGTTCGCCAATTAAATTTCACAAGATAAATTATTCTTTCTTGTGATTTAAAGGGATATACCGGTGATATATATTGATACTTGTATGTATTGATAGTGTTTACTGTTTCGCTTTAACAGGACGTCGTAACTTTAACGTTATAACGTTTTGAACCTGCAAAGTTTAGCCTTTTTACAATGTTAAAACAAAATGGTAAAAAATGGTCCGAAACATGATAGTTTCGGTAAATTATCGATGTTTGTGATCATAGAAAAAAAATAAAAATACACGTGGCCGACACAAACAAAACCGTGTAATTCAATGCCTTTAACATAATGTTAGTGTAATGCCTTTTTATAAAAGCGAGTTCTCGACATCTATATAGGATCTGACATGAGTTGTCATATCATACCATATTTTGTTAAACGAGTTTAGTAATTGTGTAAGTAAGCGAGCCTTTGGCGAGCTTACTAACGAATTTCCTGGACGAGTTTAATAAAATATAGTATTGTATGACAACGAGTGTCAGATTATTTTTATCACATTCTTTTAAACTAAATAAAATACATCTTAATTGACCAAACAAATGCTGAAAGATCTAAAAGTTGTTTACTTTCGTGACGTCATTTCATGTTGACAACGTCATTTCACCACAATAAAGCAATGCGATTGGTTAGTTATTGATTCTGTAGCCAATGAAAACGCTTAAAAATGTTGAATTACACATGTGTAATAAAAAAAAATATGTAATGGTTATATTACATGGGAAACAAGGTATAGCATGTGATTAATAATATATATATAATTGACATTTAAAATAAGGATATATGAACAACCAACACAGTCCTAATTCAACACACATGAACATGATTCAGTTTAAACGCCCCAAGTAAAGTTTTGTTACCAACATGGCCCTAAGTCAACACACATGAATAAAGTTTAAACGCCCCAGGTCAACCTATTTTTTCTTCTGTCAACATATCCCTAAGTCAACATACATGAATAAAGTTTAAACGCCGACAGGTTTACCTGTGTTTTTCACTTCTTTGCTTTGGATGCAGTTTTCCATTTGGTTGTTTGGATCAAGACATACAGTGAAGTTCATCTTTTCCTGAATGCCTTCGTTCTGAACAAAACATATTAGGTAAATAACACATAAAATAAAAATAACACTTTGAACATAAAACGTTTTTTGTTTAATACATTGTTTCAACAGTTTAAAAACAACTTTAGCGCTGGTTAAAGCCGATGCCGACCCTTTTACTCGTGTATATNAAAATTGTTCCTTTGTTTTGAAAGGGGGACAATACAATTTAACACCAATTTTTTCAAAGTCTGATTTTAAATGAATGAAGCCTTTATCTACCATCACAGCATCACCTTTATCCAGCATAGCAAGTAAAGAGCTGTCTCCTGTCATTTTAACATCTGATGCTGAACCACCCCAAAGTTTGGAAACAAAAACTACAGCACCAGTCACACTGATTCCAATTTAGACTTTGAATGTGTTGTGTGACTTATAATTTGAATATGTTACAGACTTATTCTCAAGAGACGATGGTGTGAAGTGATGGAAGAAAAAACAATGACTGTAAATATTGATATATAAAAACTATCCAAGAATTGACATTTTTTGACACTGCACTTCCAGAAATGTTAAACCTGTATTCAAGATCTTTTACGAGCAGTCCGAGTCTTAATCGCATCATAACAAGAAGAAACTTATCAACAGGTCTTAACTTTTTTTACGCCCTGTCTCAATCTTAACAGTGTTCAGTTTTTCAGTACATAACTTGTCTGCACCAAAGTCATTCAATGTCAAAAACAAAGAATTAAAAATAATAAAAGTTGGCAAGCCAGTATAAAACATTTTATCTTCTGACGCCAAAATGTCTTCGATGGTTATTTCTGGTCTTTCGGTATTTGTGGAGATTTCATGCATGTCAGGAGATGCCTGTACACCCACAATTCCAGAGCTGCAATCACCGACACTGGTGTCATCCGCATGTGATTTTGCATAGCTGAAATACATTCATTTTATGTATTATACATGTATATTTATATATATATATTGTACCTTTTAAAAAATGTTGTGACATAGTGGATATTGTAACTGCCAAGCGACTGGGAGGTAATTGGAGAGCGTTCTTATGATCTCTTCAAAAGACACCATGTACTGGTTCTTCCCAGAAAACAGACTCGAGAGAGTATCTCAATAAACCTAAGGCTTTTGATGCAATCTATCTCAAATAAATAGGTTTATTATTATAAATACATAAATCTTAATGTTTTGTT
>VMBQ01004495.1:0-79960 GCA_007657795.1 Dreissena rostriformis
TGCTATCTTCAATATTGCAAAAGTTATCGCCAATGTTAAGGTTTTGGGATGACGCGGACGGCGGATGGCTGACGACGAGCTGGCTATGACAACACCTCGGGTTTTCTCCGAAAACAGCCGAGCTAATTAAATGTAAATTAATGTGTATTTATAAAATTTATAATAATAATAGTGATAACCGATAACAAATTAAAGAGAATAGATCATAATATACAACAAGCTAATACATTTGACATTATTATTTCTATTTTCAGTTGATTATTTAGAATTTAAAATTGTGACCTATGGAATTATTAAGCATCGCACACATAGGATACATGGACTTACAAAAGCATAAGAAATGACAAAGAAGATACATGAACAATTGAAAGGTCCACAAAGGTGCAAAAATCCTGCCAAAAACATGAGGCGCATACAAAAGCTGTTTGTTTGCACTAACCTAACCGACCCGACTCTGAACCTTTTTGGGGTATGAAGAGGTGTTGTTGAAGCTTGATATATTTATTTTTTTTCAACCGTTTCACTTATCCATTTGTTTAGGGCATGCTATTGAAAGAAACTTTGTTTTGGCCTGACCAGAATATCACACACTGGTTGCAAGAAAATACAAATGTATTAGCGATGACAAAGGTAAAACATGAGAATGTGACAAGAGCACCAGGATGCATAAATCCAGAGTATAAAATGAGAATTATCCTTATGGACCTGACATCCTACAGAAACTTTTTCAGCACGGACATTGGTTCCCACATTATTTCAACATTGGTTCCCACATTATTTTGACAGCCTAGACAATAGTTCCTACATCATAAGGACACTCCGTGCATTGGTTTCTTCAGAATTTTGGTAGTCTGCACAGTGGTTCCTACATTATTATGCTAATCATGTTATGTGTTTGGCGAGAGCACTTACGAGAGTATTGGAGATGGCGAAGGTGATGCCCGCGTGACTGGGCGCCACTTCTGCATGGTTGCTCAGATGTCCCGAGGAGTTGCACGCACTCAGGCCAAGACAGACGGTCACAAAACTGTAACATGGAAAGTAGATTTGAACTTGTACCATACTTTAACTAGACTTATAACCCAACTTGTCAGTAATGTTCAATGGCAAACAATATGGGAATGTGTTTATCATAGGGCATGAGGTCTTGCATACCTACATTTCAGGGATCAGAGTTTTAGGTATTGTTGAACAGCTTCATAAACAATTTAAATTTCTGGATAGTGCATGAAACTATTGGATCTGATATAGAAAAGATTACAGTTTTATGTTCAATAATCAAAATACAAAACACCTGTTGTTAAGAATTGCGGCCATTCTATCAAAGCTATAAAGCTAGAAAGATTTAATGCTTACAAAACTGCCAGAGGAAGGTTATCAACATATGTAAAGGTTTGTGCATGAAACCATTAGATCTGATAAAGAAAAGATTGCAGAAACATTACAATTATTTTATGTTCAATTCTGGAAAATATGAAACACTTGTTGTTAAGCATTGTGGCCATGCTATTGAAGGCATAAAAAAAGAGGATAAACACTTACAAAACTGCTAGAGGAAGGTTATCAACAGCGCTGAAGAAGAGAATGAAGAGGCCGGGTCCCAGGAGACCTATGCTGGTCATCAGACGCCGTACAGACAGCACCGTCCACTTGCGTCGCGTGATCAATGAGTCTGCACAATGGCCCGCCACTGAAAAAGACATGAACTGAGGTGATTTTTTTTCAAGAAAAATTGGGATTAATGCATGTGCGTAAAGTGCTGTCCCAGATTAGCCTGTGCAGTCCGCACAAGCTAATCAGGGTTGACACTTTCCGCTTTTATGAAATTTTTGGTTTCAAGAAATTCTCTTCTCAAACAAATTCCAGTTCAGTGGAAATTGTCGTCCCTGTTTAGCCTGTGTGGACTGCACAGGCTTATCTGGGACGACACTACGCAAATGCATTAAGTCCAGTTTTCCCAGAACATAGCTCATATAAACAGTACACTGTGGTAATGGGGCTGTACAGGGTTCTGTCCCTGTCATATCACTGATCTTATCGAAGACAAGTTTAAGTGATGACTGAATTGTGTACTGTCTTAATGATCAGCATGGTAATACAAATAATGTTGTTACTTAAAATTTGACTTGTTCATGCACATGATTAGCCTATTTGCATATAGTCATGTAAGAAATCATTAGATTCATTTTTTTTTTATTAGTGACATGAATGGGTCAGTTTGTGTAGAAAGAGGCATTGTGTAATTCTTAATGGAGAATAATAAAAATTGTACATGCAAAACTTCATAAGAAACTATCCATACCAGTTTGAATGTTGCATGTTTAAAGCAAAGGAGGAAGCCTTTTGGACAAGTTTGTGCTTACAAACAGACAGACAGAGAGAAAGACAGAAAAACAGAAAGACGATCAGATGTTTGTAGTGATTCCAGTATACCCCCTAACTATGTTTAGGGATATAAATGCCTCAAAGTGGACCAACAGCGAAGTGGAAGGAATCTATGCTTTTAACAATAGAAAATAAGAATAGGATCTTAAAACAAACACATATAAGACACAACTCACCCATGCCGACCGCAGAGTTCATAACGTAAGGCACCGCAGTCAGCATGATATGTGCTTTCCCCGCACCTAGGGACCGTGTAAGGTACGTAGGGAGCCAGTGCATGATGATGTAGTTGGACCAGTTCATAGAGAAATGAGCAATGTATATCGACCATAGCGGCCAATGGTTTATGAACTCTCGCCAGTTCACATTTGTATTATTGACCTGCAAAAGAGCATGGAGTTATCTACCACAAAATTAACATGTTTACATTTGGGGTTGTGGACTAATAAACATTAAATATTTAAAAGCTGTACGAAAAGCAAACATTAAGAATATGACATGAATATTTATTACCCCAAAATTAATATAACATTTTTTAAGAATAATTATACTTTTGTTTGCAATATGATGACATCAATTCTATTATGAAATATAAGTATTTTTTTAAGAATCAATATGCATTTTAAAAAAAAGCAAATGATTCATTCTCTACCACTACAAAACCTCTCAATGACAAGAGGCCCTAGGTCGCACACCTGAGATTTCGGGGAACTGAACTGTTCTGAAAAACTTTTGTGATGTTTCCAAAACAATTTGAGAACTTTGCAGATAGCAATTAAAAAAAAATGTTTTGAGGAAAAATCTAGAAATTTGACAACAAATTTGACTTCTATTGAGTTTACAATTTTTCACTACAGCAACACAAGGAAACTCGCACAAGCTGGTGGCCATGTTTTTCAACCAACCGCAGCCATTTTCGAACTTGGCAGCAGAAATTTTTGCTAGTGAGCATTGTCCTACTGTGGGCAGTTACAGAAGTTTTTTCTAGTGAGGATTGTAATGAAACATGACTGATTGTAGGCTTACTTTGGGTGGTTGTAGAAACTCCTCGTCCACTGATCCCTTGCACTCCTTGTAGCAGTAGATCCACACAAACACCCAGAGGAAGCCAATAGCACCAAACAGGTAGAACATCCACTGCCAGCTCAGGTGGGGACACACCTGGAATCAAATTTATTAGTATTCATTTAATTACTATTTGTATAAGTCATAACTATCATCTGTAGCCTTAAAATGTTGACCAATGAAAAAAGTTTGTGAGTTCATTTTTATTCAATTAACATTTTAAGGTTCAGTTAAAAAAAACTTCATGCATTAATAGAACAAGGTGCTTTATTTTTCCTTCAATACAATAAGCATGTAGACCGAAATCAAAAACGAGACTCTGTATATTTACCACAGAGGCTACGGTCTGGCCAATGGATCCAAAACCGACGAGATAGCCAAAAGCCCGAGATCTCTCCTCACTGGGGATACCGTGGGAAAAAATGTGGAATATTGTAGGCAAGCCTGAAACAGTCACACAGTTGCACAGTCAATGTTGTCAATAAATAGAATCAGGTTGTCCGGTTACCACAGTAGTTGGTACACACGCTTCTCACCTAAGCAACCCGGGTTCAATCCACGTTCCTGGAAGCATGTGAGTTTCATTGGTGGTTACCAAACCGGACAGGTGGAGTTTCCTACGGGTACCCCTGCTTACCCCCCACAACATTAGACCACACCAAAATTGAAAATCTTTCAGTAACAATCAAATAGCTGGAAATTACAGCCATAATTCAAAATTCGTCCCAACTATCACGATTTATCGTAAGTTAGTTTGGAAGGAGTACTGGGACAAACTCTAGGTCCACACATAATGCAGCCTCTGGCGTGGAAGGGCCTCATAAACTTCAAAATACAGTGACACATTTAATTTAGGACTTTTTAATCATAGTTGTATATGTGATAGAAAACGGACATTTTGATTAATTAAGGCAATCAGGAATATGTAAGGCAACTTTGAGATCGTAAAACAGAATATTCAGTATTTGACTAAGTTTATTGATGCAATTAAGGAAAATAATATGTTTGAACAAAACAGCTTGACATTTGTGTTAACATCTATACTCACCTAGACCCTCCCCCAGTCCGAGTATCACTCTTCCAATGATGAGTGCGTATATAGAATGAGCAAACAGTGGAACGAGGAACGTTGACATGGACCAAAGTAACACTGATATCGTCAGCATGTTCTTGCCCCCATACTTGCGAGTTGCACTAGCACCAATCACCTAAGAATGAACATGTCAGAGTTAACTGCATAAAATCAAACATCTGGTGTTGTATTTTCACAATAATGAAAAAGAAACCTTTAGTGGAATTCAACAATTTATATTAGTAAAAAAATAAATAAATAACAAATTTGTCACAATGTCCTTAATTGTAAAACCAAGAAAACATTTTGCCACCAAAAAGGACAAAGCTAATGGTCACTTACTTGGCTACTTATGTATCCAACAGCAAAGGAGCTGAGAACCCATCCCTGGCCATGCATGTCCCATTTGAACTGATCTGTCATGGGCACGATGGCTATAGGCATGATCACACGGTCCGCCGCATTGATAAAATTGGCTAAACAACATAGCCATAGCGTGTGTGACGGTTTGTTCATTATGAGATAGTCAAACTGAGGCAATACATTTTTTTTATCACAGCTGGCTTTCTGACTTGCTCATTGGTATTCTGAAAACAGAAAGTGTCTGTGTTGGGGTGTGGGCAAATATAACATTTTAACTAACTGCATCCTTTTTAAATGGAAATTTAGTTGTTAATGTGAGTGAGAACTGTAATTTTCAACCAGTTTGGGGGAAAAAGCTAGTTAGCATATAAAGCTGGTAAATTCTGCCTTGGATCCATGGCAAAACATATATGTTTTTCACATCTACCATGCTCTTTCTGGCATGATTATATCGCATGAGTTTTCACAAATAAACAATTCTATATAAGACTTAATTAATTTTCTTGTAAAACAAATTTAAATTATCTTGCAACCTTAATTTTAGTTAAATTACAACGAACAAAATTATATGTTAACAAGACAATCATTAACAATAACACGGACTAAACTCATAAGAGCGAAAAAGCAACAAAACAGGCTTTTGCCAAGCAATGATGTCCCCTACCGGCTCCACCATTGTCAGATTGTTTTTTGTTTTTTTTTTGTTTTTGTTGCCATAGCAACCAGAATTCTTGACATACGAACAAAATGAAATGACGTGCATAATCTCCATATTGGCATCTGTCCATGTTTCAAGTTTCATGAAAAAATATGAAGAACTTTTAAAGTTAACGCAGGATCCAGAAAAGTGTGACAGACAGACTGACGGACTGACAGACGGACGGACAGAGCGCAAACCTCCTCTCCGGTGAAACCAGTAGGGGACAATAAATAAACCCAGTCCTCTTAGGTCTGCCGTAGTTAGCAACACTTTATTAACAATTGTAAAAGTTATCCCAAGAGTTTTTTTGATGACTTCTGGATAATAAATGGGAGTTTGAAAAATATTTCAGTACGGGCAATTTCAGATTTCATCAGTTCGGGTGATAATGGCAAACATTGCCAGTGATTTTTAAAATTGGCCTAATAAAAATTTAGTTTTTTATACAAAAATAACTTTTACAGAGAACATTAATTTATTGTTTTGAAGGACATATGTATTGTTAACATTTTAATATCCATGAATAGTGAAAAAACAGTCAGAACAGAACTAGTACAAAGCCAGTTAACTTCAATGAGGCCCAGAATTGACCAGAAAACCTAACCAGAATTCTAAACCTAATGACCAGCTTTGAATGTGAATTTGCACCGTAATTAAGTCTGTTAGGAGTTTGATTTGAAGATTACCAGCAATTTATTTGGGAAATTTGTGGATCCAAGCTTTTGGACTGCAGTTATTTTAACCCACCATATCAACAGGGGTGGAAATTAGTGGATGCCCGTGAGATTTTGGCCGGGCAACCAATAGTTAAAATTTAGTTTCCATCCCTGATCAATAGATTATAAATCAAACTTTCCAGGATAAAATTATGCATGGTAAGTGATTAAGTTTAGTTACTACAGAAAGCTAGAGAAATCAATATTATCTAGAGACTTGCTAAATTGCAAATCGGTTGACATTTCTGACATTGTGTCAGAATCTGAAAGACATGAGAGTGTACGTCAGCATGCCTCGTTTCTCTATTAAACGTTTGATAGTTTGTGGTTTATACTAGTTTGTGGCTTATAAAAGAGTACAAACATACTGCGTTAAGGCAATACTGAAAACTTACGGAATATTTTTATTGCAATTCTGAACGTGGCATCGAAACATTTCCACAAACGCATACATCACTGATTAGTAATAAAGTGTTTTGTGTTTATTCTCTGAAAACAGGTTAAACATAAACGACAAGTGCGTGAAGTGGGATTAATTTTTCCAATTATTATAATACTGGGAAATTTCTGGTGTTTCTTGGAAATTTCTTATTTTTCTAAAATTTATATAATTTGATGTAAGCGAGTAAATATATTGTCCGAAAGAAAATATACACACACAATATATAACTATTGAAAAGAGAAAGGTTACATTATACTAACAAAGCAATGGGCAAACAATACATAGTTTGTCACTTACACGAGTGTCAAATAAAAAATAAACATCACCATTCTTCAGTATCTATCAATATTAAATTGACAAAGTTCCGATTTTTATGCAAATTATGAATTGAAAAAGTTTCGATGTTCGGCAAATTATATTTTATTAATAAAGATTAAACTTATCAAGTATTACTTGGAATTTTTTATATTCATCCGTTAAACAGAACACAATCTCTTTTTTATTTTAACGAGTACCATATAAGGCCGGTGAAATAAAATACGAAATGTTAAGTCTGTAAGCTAATATTTTGAAAACTGCATAAACATTTGTGAATCCAGTAACAGTTCAATAGTCATTGGTTGATAATCGGTGAACACTACGCAGAATTTTATGTCACTTATGATTTACATATAACAAGACCCCTTTCATAACATGCGCATCTAGCTAGGTAAACTACCCATAAATCAACAACAGAGAGTCAAATTGTATAAACAACATTTCTTCCCAACACAAAATGTGTATATGATGTTGATGCGAAGAAAACGTAATTTGAGACGCAGCGAATTCGATAAGAGCTTGGCAGAAATCCTATATCAGATTCGAACTGATAAGCCCGGCTTATCAGTCTAATATCCTGAAAGAGAATCTCTCGCAATAAATTGGACGGATATTTCGTATGTATCTTGCTAAACAGTGATTCAAAATATTGTAAAACGGTATTTGTTGGGAGACATAACATAAATCGTCTAGACGTTAATATAGAACTATAGACGCCAGTTATTAAGCGAAGACTAAAATAGACTATGATTTTAATTATGTCGTAACAGAACATTCCGGAATAATAGTGTCTAAAAAGTGTGTATTTCACAATAGAATAGTATTCATTGAGGCTAAGAATTAACCCAAATAAGACAACTGGTACTAGCATGTAAGAAAACAAAAACAAGAGACGCGAAGGGTGAAAAGTGTGTTCATTTTTGTGTTGGCATAAACATGAAGTTGTGGTTTAATCTGTGTGTGACGTTGCTGCTGATAAATGGAGCGAGCTCTTTCTTCGGGTTACGTAGCAACGATGTAGAAGATGACGCCGACGCCGACGGGGTATCGAACGCGATATTCGACTACAACCTGTTCCTGAAGAGTCCGCATTCCGCGCGTGTGGACTCGAAGTCCAAGGTTGAAGCGCTAGGTGGCGTCTTGAAAGGTAAGTTGACGTCGTAAGAATCGATGAGTGATTTATAATTGAGACGCGCTATGAGAAAGGGGGGTTAAATGCATGTTCGTAAAGTGTCGTCCCAGATTAGCCTGTGCAATCCTCACAGGCTAATCTGGGACGACACTTTCTGCTGTTATTGTATTTTTTGGTTTAAGGAAGACTCTTCTTGACGAAAATCAAGTTTAGGCGGAAACTGTCGTCCCTGATTAGCCTGTGCGGACTGCACCCTGTTTTCTCAGAGCGTGATTTATAATTATAATAATTATGCATAGTTTAGATAATTTTTGCAGAATAATGAAATTCCTATGTCATGCCGCTATGTTATTGGAATACATACATACGGAGAAAAGCCTTTATATGTGTGTAAGTCTGGGTCCAAAATGTCCACTGCCCCTTTTAGTATTATGCCTTAATGGATGCCCTTGACGTATCACCTGAATGCGATTTTCCTAACGTAAGAGTGGGATTAATCAACTGGCAATTCACACTCCTTTAGAAGTTCAACAATTGTAGTTGAGAGTCGCGACAAATTAACCATTGAAGTTATTATTTCAATATCGCGTGGTACATCATAATGTTATGTACAGCAAATACACCGTTAATAAAACAACAATGTTTTTTTTTAAAGTTTTTAAATTTAATTAAAGCCTCACCATTGAAAGTTAACGCTGTTATAACTACTTAATATTACACCACAGAAAATGTACTTCATATACATTACATTTAATTGAGCTGCGTTATGGGAAAACAAGGCTTAATACATGTGCGTAAAGTGTCGTCCCAGATTAGACTGAACAGTCCGCACAGGCTAATCTGGAACTACACTTTCCGCTTTTACTGTATTTTTTTTTGTTTAAAGGAAGTCTCGTCTAAGCGAAAATCCATTATAGGCGGAAAGTTTCGTCCCTGATTAGCCTATGCGGACTGCACAGGCTAATATGGGACGACACTTCACGCACATGCATTAAGCCCAGTTTTCCCAGAACGGGGCTCAATTAAATTCGTATTACGTCAGGTCACATAGTGGAGCTCAAGCGCTCCACCATGAATCAGGAAATTGACGTCATCTTCCTTGTGGACAGCTCCACTAGCGTCGGGAAAAAGAACTTCGTGGAGGAGATAAAGTTTGTGAAGAAACTGCTTTCCGACTTCACCGTCGACGTCAACGATACACGCGTTTCCGTGATCACGTTCTCGTCACGCGACCAAGTGAAACGTCACGTGGACTACTTCTCGGACGTGGAGAAGTTCCGGAACAAATGCTCGCTGATGGACGACCTTGCGAAAATCGAGTACAGCGGTGGCGGGACGTATACGCTGGGCGGTCTGCTCGAGGCCAAGGTTACCACAGGGCATTGTTTTATTTATCTAATTTAGCAAATTATTATCAGACTTACGACACAATTTACAAGTAAATTTAAGAATTGCGTACATAGATTAGTAAAACGGAATCCAGTCAATCAGACTTGTAACGTTGATTAAATGGTGATAGTTCTAAGAGGCTATGCTATGTAAGTAGTTCAGTATATATAGCTTTATGTTTTAACAAGAAAAGTGCACATATTATGATCATACTTTATGTATATATGTATGCTGCATTGTCGATCTGCCTCTTCAAAATATTTACAGATAATACTTTTATTCATACATTAAGTTTCATGAAGAATCTGTGCTAAAGAAGATTCTTTTAATAACAAAGTTGTAAACTAGATTTTCAAACAACTCAAACTCTTTGTCTATGTTAGCAACACCCTGATAACTATAGCAATAATAAAAGGAGAAGAACGTAGTTATAAAAACTTTTTCTCCTTTGTATCCGCTCCATATCATAAAGCATTGTTAATGCGCGTTTGGCGCTAACACACAAACGAGTACCTGCATACATTTCGAACTTGATTTCTAAATATGCTTTTCAGCCTTCAGGATTTGTATCATGCAGCAGCCATAATTCTTAAGCTAGGTTCTTATTGCAAAGGCGTGGGTATTTAAATGAATGTTAAATATAAATATTTACATTCTTTTTATAAATATCCTATTTCTGATACTAACGTTTGTTAAACATATAAGAATGTCAATTCCCTAAAAATAGACACTGGCTTATTTTCCTTACCCGGTTAATAATATAACCGATATTCCAGATCCCCTGTTTAATCGTTTGCTGAGTCGTAAATCTGGTTTTGTTTTGCATATGTATGTGTTCTATTATTAGAAAGTACTGAAGAACGCGCGTCCCACGGCAAACAAGGTAATATTCCTGCTGACGGACGGCTTCTCGAACGGCGGCGACCCGACGGTGGAGGCCCGGATACTCCGACAGGCGGGCGTGAAGATATTCACGTTCGGCATCCAGAACGGCAACATCGTGGAGCTGTACGACATGGCGTCCGCGCCCAAGAACGAGTCCACCTACATTCTCGACAGTTTCGAGGAGTTCGAGTCGCTGGCCAACAGGGCCCTCCATTCAGGTAGGGACATAATATGCCACACTTTATATGACGAGTGAATTTGAGCCACGCTTGAGAAAACGGGGTTTACTGTATGTGCGTAAAGTGTCGTCCCAGATTAGCCTGTGCAGTCCGCACAGTCTGATCAGGGACGACACTTTCCGTCTAGACTGGATTTATGTTCACAGGAGACTTCTTTCAAAAGAAAAGTACCATAGAAGCGGAAAGTGTCCTCCCTGATTAGCCTGTGCGGACTGCACAGGCTTATCAAAGACGACACTTTGCGCACATTCATTAAGCCCCGTCTCTCCGAGCGCGGCTCATTGGTTTTGTATCGGTGGACAACCATGGCCTCGAGAACTGACACGTTCTTCTTTGTTCTTGCTTCAAGACGCAATTATACATGTATACTTGAACGTACCTTACGCACAGAAAGCTCTGCAATAACTGATAAAAATACACCGAAGAAACAGCCTAACCCACCATTTAAATGCTCTGGTTTCAATAACACGATGTACTTATAATATATAGAATTAATAATAAATTGGGTTCTTCTAAAGTGCGGAATTGAACATTTTACATTACCATTTTTCGTTCTCATTAGGTCTCTTCTAAACGAAAATCCAGTATAGGCGGAAAGTGTCGCTCCTGCTTAGCATGTGCAGTCTTATCAGGGACGACACTTTACGCACTAAGCCTGGTTTTCACAGAGCGCGGCTCAACACAAAATATATAATTTTTGTCCTCATTTGTCCTCACTATGATTAAAGATAATAGTCAATCGTTAAAGCATTATTTTTCTCGTCCGTTGGTCAGATCTGAATATCGGTCGGTATGTGGTTGAGCCGGACCGGAAGTGCAACCGCCTGTGTGTGGGGCGCGACTGCTGCGACCCGCTGGCCAGCTGTAAGTGCGGCACCCACACCGGCAAGTACGAGTGCCTTTGTCCTCCCGGTTACTATGGGAACGGACTCCGCGGCGGTTGTCAAGGTAATTATGTTTTCTAGTTATTTTATAGATTATTATTATATTTTTCATTGATTTCAGTGTGTCAATATAACTTTGAAATTTAGTCTGGACATACTTGACTTAAGAACGCATGTTTCAACCGGATGAGTGTCAAGTGATATATTTTCTATGACGTTAACCATCGTTTGATATCGAGCTTTTAGTACTTCAACATTATGCTTAAAATGTTAACATGGTTTTCTAACATTGGCTCCGAGTATATATGAATAATACTAAATCCGCAGCATGTCCTGCCGGTACGTACAAGCCCAATGATCGCCCTGGAGATGTGCGCTTGTGCGTGAAATGCCCGGATGAGAACCACGTCACAGAGCAGCCCGGGGCAACCTCTATCGAGCAGTGTCTGTGTAGAAAGGGTTACCGAGCGTTCGCGAACAACGGATGTGCTGGTGGGTTCTGTTTAGTTAGACATCTCTGCAGTGGACGCCATTTAAAATTTAAAAAAATAAATAATATAGCTTTACTGATGACGGTCACCACCATAATAATGATGAAAAACGTTTTAATTTCAAAAAGTGGTATATTTAAGTGGCCCTTGTATCGTTATTTATTGCAAACCAATCATGAAGCTGACTCTCCGTGTTCCAGTGCTGACGTGCGCGCAACTGAACGTCCCAAAGAACGGCTACTTCGTGAATGACAAGTGCAAGAACGTGTTCAACGCGGCGTGCGGCCTTCGCTGCAAGCCTGGTTACGAGCTGCGCGGGAGCAGCCTCCGGATATGCCGCGAGGATGGCACGTGGTCCGGGGTCGACACGCAGTGCATCAGTGAGTCACGGGATGCAGGAAACGTTACTTTTCGTTAACGTACCTCAGATATTGCTTACCCTGTTTAAGCTTACCTGAGCACAAAATTCCCACGATTGCCTTCTGTCCATTGTTTGTTCCGCGCATTGCGTCGTGCATTGTTTGTCTTGACCTTTACCGTGTGAATACTCTATAGAGGCCACGCCTATTGCCCAACATTAACGAAACTTGGTGAAAATACTTTTGTACGAATGTTATCGAGTTCGAAACTGGGTCACGTGGGGTTAAAACCTCGGCTTCTTTGCCAAATTTAAGAAACCTAGTGAACACTCTAGAAGTCAAATATTTGCCAAATGTTTGACCAAACTTACCCGTAGTTCGAAAATGGTTCCTGTTCATTGCTGTCAAATTGCGTAGTTTCCTTATATGGCTTAAGTAAATCCTAGTAAACACTCTAGAAGTCACTTTTGGTGACTGGTTAGGCAGTTTTTCTCATAGCCCTTTAGGGAAACCTTTCGAATATTACTTCTAAGAACAGTCTTATATCTTGGAGACTCTTGAGTAAGCGCCCTTGACCTTTAGGACCTCTTGGTGACAACTCTAACCTAGTACTGCATAAACAAAGCCGTGCGTGTTCCAATGCATAGATGTAGTTGTAGGCCAAATGTTTAACACAGGGTATTTCATGGTGATCAAAATACTATTTTTTAAATAAGTTTTAATTATTTACTATGACAGTACCACCTACATGCTAAACTTATGACATGCAATGATAGAATGAGACAATTAAAAATGAGTCAGTATTATCTCTGCAAACATTCTTCCGATTTCTTTTGTGTCTAATATACATACACTAAATCCTTTTCTTACCTCCACAATAACACATCTTTCATTATAATACATATTTTAAATCTTATTTGTGTCTGTCTGTAGGCAATTTTTTATATGTTGTTTGTTACCAGTTGCACTTCAAACATGTTTGGTGAGTCGGCCAAACCTTTCATATTTTTAATGAACGTTTGATTGTATACTTTTCACTGTATTACTTTGATTACGTTCTTCAATACAAATTATTTTGCTAACCTCTTTGCAGTGTACCTTCTGTATATGTGTATGTTAAAGTCATTATAGAAACCAACCTGGAGAACCGATAACAAAAGTGTATGGTACGCACCAACAAATAATAAAGGATCGGTCGTGTACGTGGAAACAAACAAATTATTCAAGCCTTATCTTTGAGCCTCGGGCTGGGAAAACTTCCCTTCATGCATGTGCGTGAAGTATCGTCACATATAAGCCTGTGCAGTACACACAGGCTAAATTGGGACGACACTTTCCGTCTAAACTTGTTTTTTGCTAAGAAACGACGTATAATAAACGAAAAATACCACACAAGCTGACAGTGTCGTTCCTGATTAGCCTGTGCTTAGTGCACATGCTAATCTGGGACGACACTTTATGCACATGCATTAAGCCCAGTTTTCCCAGAACGAGGCTCCTTTACATCTCTCCGCTTCAGTGAAGACGTGCCCGGCGTTGATGAAGCCCAAGAACGGTAACATGATCTGCACGACGGACGATTTTAGCTTCAACACCGTCTGTCGGTTCACGTGCGACACCGGATACAAGCTCGTAGGCTCCAGGAAGCGAACGTGCCTCGCCATTGCCTTCTGGACCGGAATTAACACCAGATGCAGAGGTAAATCATGGCTTTCTTGAATGACAGTGGCAACTCGCCATACTTCCTAATTAGGTTCAGTTGGCACGGTCGCCAATAATGAAACACCACCAAACACCACACAGAATAAAACACATAGAAGTTCTTAACGGATTTGTTTTGTTGTAATTGTTATTATTAATTAGTATTATTTATATTAAATTTCATTATATAACTCTATGAACAATGTAATATTTTGACTTGACACATAATGTTTCATTTATTTGTACATGTAAATCAATATGAAAAATATTGCGAAACATGCGATCACATTAAAAAGGATTCTATGTTACCCACATTGTTCACCTTTAATGTATAATAAGTTAATAACACCTGCAAAATCTTTCATTTAACTATAATGTACATGATTATTGGAATTTAAGATAAAACACAAAATTGATAAGTAACATTAGTTTGTAATATTATTTACATTTACCCTCTCACACTTGATATATGCATACAGAAATGTTACATATGTTTGCCCTCAAATTGCATGACTCAGAACATATAGAATAACTTATTATACAAAACACATGTAAATACTATTTGAATAAATCAAAATGCTTTATTCTTTCCAGAGATCACGTGCCGACCGCTACCAGTGGTGCGTGACGGTTTGACGTATCCGGCCGCGTGCACGGCGGGCGACGTACCATTCGGCACCACGTGCACGGTCACGTGCCACACCGGATACATCCTGCTGGGTCCATACAACAAGCAGTGTCTTCCGGAGGGAGTCTGGTCCCCGGCGTCAGAACTGAGCCAGTGTATAGGTAAAGTGAAAAAGTAATAGGTATAATTCGTATTGTTCAGATGGATAGACAGTAAATGAATACAATGGCCAGGCAAGGAAAAGTGTCTTGTATGGGACACAGTTTTTAGTAAAAGTAACATTCTAACCACGAATAAATAATAACACGAAAGTACGATCTTTAGTCTCAAAATCGCAAATGCAGATTCGTATTACGATGTTATCAGCGTCGTAGCATTGAGGAATCACGAACATATAATCTCAAAGGCACAATAACTCAAAATATTCGTTTGATTATTTTTTAATTATAACCGAATATCAATCACTTTTAAACCAATTACTGAATGGTTACTCAAGACGAACATAGCAGAAACCAACCATTATAATAGCATTTCGCATGTATCTGTTCACAAGTTTACAATGTTTACAATGCTCATTTAATTAATATTGCAAGGTTGGCATAGCGACTTTTGACCTTCTAGTATACCATGCGTAATTTTACAGACACCGCGCATTCGTTCTAGTAAATATGATATGCTATGCTATGCTATGCCAGACGTATTTTTTTCAGACTGTTCAGTCGTTCAACGAACTTTGCTGTGCTCTCCGATGCGTTTCTTTCAGATTCTGCGATGCCTTTTCAAACTATGATATGCCTAACCATGCGTATTATTTTTCAGACACTGGGCCTCCCTTCTAAGAACTATAATTTACTATCACATTTCAGACGCTGCGCCGCCCTTCATAGGGATTATGCTATGCTTTGCTAAGCTATGATATGCAATGCTTTTACATTTTCAGACACTGCACCGCCGTTCATCATTTGTCCATACAACATCGAAGCAGATTGTGACATCAACGAGAACACCGCCACAGTCTCCTGGCAGGTAATGTTTCCCGTATTGTATGTATTAGCACTCTTTTGGAGGGAGATTTGATCTCGAACGACATGTACCGCAAAAAGTCAAAAGGTGGTTCGTGTTATTTTGGCATGTCCGCGTATTGGTGACTTTCACACCCATCACCAGGCCGAACTACAAATCAGGGGCGCAAACACTGAAAGTTTGTACCCGCCAGCACGAGAACACGACACATAAATACCTCGTTCTTGCACCCATTATTTGGTGTGCTGGTGCTACTTATTTGTCGCTTCGGCTTGTTGTCGTTTTATCGGATACATACTTTAAACCCGCCAACACGAAACAACGATACATTCCATGATTATTGTATCGGCGCGTATATTTGTCCATCTGACAACATCGCCCTTCGAACATGTCATTATAACAAATGAGGGGCGCCGAAATGCCAGAACGATATGGCTCAAATTAGCTACCATACATACCTCCTTTGAGCGCAGCAATGGTATATCGACGTTTATATCTTTGCTGTCACAATAACTGAACAAGCTTTTTTCTTTAAATTTTGTTTATTTATTTGGACATCGCCTTTTAAAAATATTTTTGCTAACAGTAACCGTACGCATTTGTGTGATATTTTTAATAATTCAGCTTCAAATACGTTATCATTTTTACACAGTTTTTTTTTTAAATTGTATTTAAATTGAGCTACACAAATAAGTCGTGCATATAAGCCTTAAAAGCTCCTGTTGAAGAAACACTGAGATATTATATTACATTTGTTAGCAATTACCGTTAACGATAAAAAACTACATCCGTGTCCGTTGCATACTGCAGGTGCCCCTAGCGGTGGACAACTCAGGGTACTTGCCGATCCTGACGTCACACCCTGCCGTTATGCCCCCTGAGAAGTTCCCTATAGGCACCACGCAGGTGACATACATAGCCGAGGATCTGAACAAGAACAAGGCCGAATGCCACTTCTACATAGTCGTCAAAGGTTTGAAATAGTCCAGTCCACTTTCCGTCCTCCTATTGCTGTTTTCAGTTGAAATAGTATATGCCTCGAAGTCGATTACTATGTTTCGTTTCATCTCAATATAAAAACATTATTGAAATAGATACATTTTTTTTTTTTTTTTTTTTTTTNACGGAAGTGACGTGGGAGGAGCCGCTGTTCAGCGACAACTCCGGGGGTGAGCTGCGCATCCGGCGCTCCCACGCCCCGGGACTCTTCCCTCTGGGAATCACGGAAGTGCACTATATCGCGTACGATCCGAGCGGGAACAGCAACAATTGCACTGTGAAGATAAACGTAATCCGTAAGTAAGATCAGTGTTTATTAACCAGAGATGGCCACTAATTTCAAACCATAAAAAATAACCGTTCGTTGTATGTTTTCTCTCCCACAAAGCTCTCTTGAAATTGATATTATGTAAAATATTTGCTGTATACATGTACGTCTTTGGTTCACACCGTTATATGTGTATGTACAACATTTTATTAATACTCATTGACATTCTTTATCACAGTAAGCAGTCTAAATGACATCTTTTCGATTCTGGGTTCAAAGTTAATTGTCTATAAGTGCGAAACAACTTAAAAGTGAAGTACAGGCAAGCAAAAGGTGCATGCATGTGCTACAAAATTATACAAATATCGCATCAACATCGAGTCGTGTACCTCGGTAATGAAAAGTGCAATGCTGCCTTCAGGATTGGGACTTCTTTTTAAGCAAACAGCGTAGACCCTGATGAGACGCCGCATTATGCGGCGTCTCATCTGGGTCTACGCTGTTTGCCAAAATTGCACAGCTTCAAGGCGATTTTTTTGTTCATTGTTTATACAAAAAAAGCACCGAGTATGTTTACATTTCTCATTTAGCCCACCCGTGCGAGTATCCGCCCGTGCCTCTGAACGGCAATCGAACATGTTATGAGGACAGCCAGGGAGTCGTCTGCATGTTCACGTGCAGGCCCGGATATGACTTCGCGGTGACGCCCGCGCGCCAATACACGTGCGCCTTCGACAATGCGTGGGAGCCGCGTGATAGAATGCCCGTCTCGGACTGCTCGGGTATGGAGTTGTGTGCATCCTATGCATCGAGGCGGGATAAGGGTTATAGGATTAATTTAGTTCGTCTGTCATCCCATCTGTCCGTAACATGTTCGTGTCAGCTACATATTTCATATGCTATGTAATGGATTTGACTCCCATGTGTAGGTAATTGTGAGGATGTGAAAAAGGCATGAATAAGTGACGCCGACCCAAGGTCAATGTTACAGTTACAGGTTAAATATTTTATTTCATGTACGCACCACATTTCATATCCCTCTTGAAGGATTTTCGTGAAACTTGTCAAAAATGTTAAATTCATTGAGAAGATGTGCAGAAGGCATAAGTAATGGCAAGGCCTTTCATAACATAACTAGTTCAAAATCACACTCAAAACTTAAATGTTTTGTGTTCTCTCCACATCCCCTGTACTGTTTAAAGGATTGTCACGAAGCATGGTGCAAATGAAGGTTTGAACAATCTCATTTATATATGTACTGGATGTAAATTTCCGTTATACTCTTCAAGATGGACTTATTTGGAATTCATATTTTCATAACCATTATCAATCCCGTCCCAATGGCTTTTGCCAAAGTTATAATCGCGTCTCGTTTCTATGGTAACAGTACTGGAGCTGTCTAACGAGATCATCCAGCCGGCGTCCTTCACCTTCGCTGGCCTCGTGGCCTGTCAGGAGAAGATCGAACTCTCTCAGCTTGAGAAGGACTTCGAGAGGAAAATATCCAAACGTGTACGTACACCAGATTTGTTTAGTTCAAACCTATTTATTTTAGCTCGATTGCATCGAAAGCCCTAGGCTTATATGAAACGCTCTCGAGTCCGTTTACTGGGACTAGAACCAGTACTTGGTGTCTTTGGTTGAGATCTAAAGAACGCTCCCACTGTGGGAACCGAACCCGTGACCTACCGATTGCTAGGCGGACACCATATCCACTACGCCACGGCGACCTCAGATTTGTTTAAAGGGGCATATCGACGGTATTTCCCCCCTTCATATAGCCATTATTAAAACAATGCGAAGTCAGTCTTTTCTGGTATATATTTTTCTAGTTACAATGTCTTATTGATGAAATAAAAAATGTGTTCAATGCTAATAATTATTTTGTGATCATGTCTCTTGCGTGATTCGAACTTAAGCTTTACGAAAATCGCAAAAGTTATTGAAATGATTACTATATTACAGTCTCGTTATCTATAGTGCGCATGCGTAAAGCGTAGTTCATGTACAAAAGCGGCTTCAGACCAGACTGAGCGAATGCGCAGGCTGGTCTGGAGCTACGCCGCACAAACCATAAGACACATTTTCGCATGAGCGGATTTTTGTCCCCAGGTCAATGAACTGTGTGAGGAAGGTGTGGATTGCTCCATCCGGGACCTGGAGACAACATGTAAAGAAAACAAAGGTAATGAAAAGTACACGGTACAACACTTACAGTTCCAGTTATACAAGAAAATACTTATATAAAAAAAATAAATAAGGAAAGGAGTCACTTTATTTAAAAAATGTTGATGCTTTAAAATTTATTAATATTAGAAATGCTCGTCAATTTGATATTATTAGATAGATAGATAGATAGATAGATAGATAGATAGATAGATAGATAGATAGATAGATAGATAGATAGATAGATAGATAGATAGATAAATGTATAGCACTATGCGCCATTGCTTATATAGATGATACAACTCGCTAATAATAACCTTCACTGACCTGTACGTAAAAATATATCAAAATAACCGCAATGAATAATAAATACGTGTCCGTACTGGAAGCGATTTTAGTCGATAGAATCGTACCTAACTAAGTTTACTGTGACGGTTTGATATAACTCGTGTAAAACGAGCATGAACAAAACCGAACGCAAATATAGTAAACAATAAATGTGTCGCGTTCGGAGAAAACTGGGCATAATGCTTGTGCGTAAATTGTCTTCCAAGATTGATTAGTCTGTGCAATCCACACAGGCTAATCAGGGAATTCAATTTCCGCTTTTATGGAATTTTTCGTTTAAATGATGTCTCTTCTTAGCGAAAATCCAGTTTAGGCGGAAAGTGTCGTCCCGGATTAGCCTGTGCGGACTGCACAGGCTAATCTGGGATGACACTCTACGCACAAGCATTTCTCCCAATTTTCTCATAACACGCCACCTATTTCTTCTATTACACGAACCTTTCAGTTGACGGAGTGTACATCGTTCTGGGTCGAGAAAAGCGGTCCGTGCCACATGTAGCACGTGCAAAGCGAGAGACGCTGGATGAGGAGCATGTAGAATACGAGACCCTTAATGCGACCGTGACCTTCACGTACAATTTGGCAGGTGCGCGAATAAATAATAAATATACATTGTAGTTTATTTGTGTCGGTTGCATTTTTACTACCCCATGGGTTCCAATTGTGAATGTGACTTCATGTATGCGATATTGATGATAAAAGTTTGAACTACACAATTCGTTCGTAACTAAACGCTGCAATTCATAAGATAAAATTAAATACATTTTACCTTTGATTTTTTCTTATGCACGTGTGTGGAAGTTTAACTTCAATAGACACGCAGTTATATTGTCTAAAGGTACATTCAGAAATATTTTCCAGATTTGCATTTTCGATACAAGTAATGCGCCCAATGTAACAATTTTAAGACAGTTAAATATTATTATAAGTTTGTATTAGTAAGATGTCAATTTATTGCAACATATTTATTTGAACTGCTGCTTTTAATGTTGACGTATCATTTATAACCCCTCCCACCCCAAGGCAAGGTTAAGGAGAATACAGGCGGCAGCGCGCCGGAAGTCTCGGCGCTGCAACAGAAGCTATTGGTGGTGTTCGACAACATCAAGACGACCATGGAGAAGGACGCGCGCCGCGGCGACCTCGACCTGCAAGTGGAGGGCCAGCCGCTAAGTCTACAGGGGTTCGAGCTCCGCGAGGCACCCGTGTTCACGTGCGAGACAGGGAGTATCCAGAAAGGGCGGTCATGCGGTATGTCGGATAAATGCTGCCGTGTAAACCATACATTTTTTTTTAAAGTTATGATTACAATTCAGATTATAATATTTCCAACAACTACATGTATTATATTGGTAAGCATGTATGTGTAGTAAATTTCTATGTTAATTATTTACCACATGGCGTGCTGTCTAAATACTTACTTCTTAAGGGATTGCACGAGTAGTATGACATTATTTATTATTATACATTGACCAAAAAGAACAATGAATTAAGCGCGTTGTTTCAAACATATCATACATGCACGATTTAATTTATTTAGACAGCCAAAAAAACAACAACAATCCTAACCGGTATTCTATCTACGAATGGCCATGTATACCTTGTTCCCTTTGTAGCCAAGTGTCCCGTGGGTACTTTCTTCAACATCGTTTCCCGTGAGTGCGAAGGTTGCCCCCGGGGAACGTTCCAGCACGTGGCCGGCCAGGTGTCGTGCCTGTACTGTCCCGGAAACACCTCCACTACGGAACCATTTGCCGTCAGTCAGCACAACTGCACGAGTACGTGGTGATACACTTCGATTGTGGGATTTCTTGCAGATTTCAATTCTGCGTCATTTCAAATCAAGCCTCTGAATTGATGCATTATTTTATTTTTACCATGTCAGTTTTATATGCCGTCAACTGCTATATCATTATATTCATTTGGACTTGCGTCTATAAATCGAATCGCTTGCGCGTATTGTATATGTTTTAATTAAACATTATTTTTTGTCAAAATATATCTATACATCCACACATCATTAATCAAAGCGCTGAAGGCACTGAAGTTGTTCGCTATTGCATAACCTTTGACGCAACTCATTTTTCAAATTAAGTTATCGCTTTTTAAATCGCAAGTTTGAAATATACACAACCCATTCAAATTTATAAATAGTGTGTCTGAACGCACAGGTGGAGATGTGTGTGCACTGTTTATCATCCTATTGATGTTATAGAGATAACTTAGACAACATAACAACAACATGTCCCTTTTTAGACGTTCTGAAGGCATGGACAATATTATGAAAATTGTATAATGAGAACAAGTTAATATAAAATAAAATCTGCAATCACCATCATATTAAATGAACATTGTTGGAATATCGATACCTATCTCATTAAGAATATAATTTCATGATGGGGTTTCCCTTTACAAAACTTTTTTGATACCATATAACAATTCAAACTATACAAGAAGATAATTGATGAAAATAAATAAAAAATAAATCGCGAGCAATACTTTTAACTCACGAATTAGGTAGTCATAAAGATCGGTATAGAACACTAATGCGCTTTTTCGGGGTAGCTGTTTACCCAGCTTTTCACCTTAAATGACATCTCCGTAACGCGAGCAGATCCGAATGAATACATTCGAATATTTCAATGGCTGATTCGAGAAAACTTTGGCCAGATCACTTCGTCTGTGCACAGCGTAAAGGATGTAACACAAATTGTGCCAAGTTACAATTACGCGTAAACATCCATCTCGCTGAATTTCATGGTCTGTAATCGTCAGGGGAAGAAATAATGGTCTATCGATAAACGTTGATTACATAGTTTTGCTTTCAAGATGAGGAAACAAAAAACTTCCGAAAGAGTATAGTGTCACGATAAGGGGGAAATCGTTTAATTATCTAACCACACATGTTTGCCGTACTCGGTCAGCCCGTCTGGAAATTGTTCCTGAACGCCCGAATAGGCTACCCTTATTTGTCAGATTGCTATTAATAACACAGTTTAAATTCAATTTTATATTGAAAAGCATTGTGCTAAAATGTGTCATTTACAATACGCAATGATATTTTTAAAGACCCGCGTCATGCGAAAATGGGTCTTATGCCATATGCGGCCCTCATAGCTATAGCCCAGCCTGCGCATCTCGCAGTCTGGTCTGGAGATGCATAATAAGACCATTACACCTTGCGTGATTTTATAGCGGACAGCGTCGCCTCTGACAAGATTTCCCAATTGCGCAAGCTGGACTTGAGCAACGCTGGTCGAAACGCCATAAAACCTATTTTCGCATGACGAGACTATGAAAGTGTGATTTGAATGTGTCGAAAGAAAACTGCATGTTAATCAAATATAGACATACTATATATTTCGATGGAGAAGAAATAAACTCATAAAAAGCCATGTGAAGATACACATAATCTACCGTAGTATTTTTTTTCTACGAACACTATTGTGTGGTTTGACTATAATAACACATAGTTCAAGCGGTGGATATGCGACTAACAAGTGGGAAAAAAAAACAATAATTTTCAATTTAATTATTTAGAAACGTAAATTTTCCAACATTATTTCAAAGTAAGCATTTACGCCTAATATTGTTATCACCCGTTCAATTTAGAATACACGAGAAATCGTCACGAGTCGCATATTCACCGCATCAGCTGCTGTGCTGCTGTGCTGCGCGCGTTTTACAGGAAATGTCACGGTTCAGTTAAGTACACAGTACTATAATACTCCCCTTTGTGTCATAACCACATTTATATTGATTTCGAAACAGACGAAATATGTATGCGTGGATTACGTTGGATACTATTGTAGTTCATGCCTACGGTAATTCAATCTTAATTTTGTTTAAACATTTGACATTATTTTTAGTTTGGAACGAAAATTAATATTTGACAAATAGTAATTGTTTCACAGTATTTCAATTCTACCTACCACTGTACTACGTCTTATTCAATGCTTTTAACCTAAATTCTGGCTTTTCAAACCACGAAAGCTAAACAAGTGGGCAACAACGAAAACAGCTCTAAACCACTCCCCAGACTAAGATTACTCTTACATAATTCAAGCACCTCCTGTGCCAGATACAATAGAAATAGCCGCTCCCTATGGAGAACCTATGAACATTTCCTAGCCATATCAGATTTCACTCCGCCTGTGCACTATCAACGAGGTTATGCATGATAGTGTATTGCAATCTCGACATCCCATTGGTGAAGTTTCATGTTCCCTTCTATTAATAGCCTCAGATTATGAATGACCTGAGTGCAAAAATACTATGCGAGTGACGTAGCACATAGTGGACTATTTTAATGATTCATAATATAAACATACTCTTCCGCGACATGTTTACTTTTACTATATACGATACGTTCAAAACTATTCCAGTTAACGATATTCATATTATGTGATATTAAGTGTAAATTTGTAAATAAATAAAGTTCAAGAACTGACACCGCGCCGCAAACTCTTTTTTTTTTGCGCGTATGCTTACAGGTTCATTGGATTCTAATAGTTAAGACACTCTCGGTCGAAATTCGTGGTCTAGTAACCTTAGTCGTTCGCAAGCGAACAACTAAAAACTACTAGTACGCTATATGGTTCCTTGTATATGGGTAGTTTTGTCCCAAGCGAATTTAGTAGCTTTATTTAAAAAAGGAAATTTGCTTAAAACGTCCCATTCAGTAGACCTTTTTTTCTGCTGGGACAAACATTCTCACTGTTTTTCGTTGAATATTCATCTATAAATTAAATTTAATTGTCATGTACCGTCTGTGTACATCACCACGAATTAATGCTTTTCTAACATATTTTTATATGGACCAGAAATTACATTGCTTGCCACGTACCGTGTGTACGTTCAACATCAATCCATGTTTTCCATTTTGCACCCCAGCGCTCTGTCTGCCGGGAACCTTCTCGAACACGACAGTGGAGCCGTGTGAGACCTGCCGCCGAGGTTACTACCAGGACCGGTACGGACAGGCGGAGTGCGAGAGGTGTCCCAAACAGTACACCACGCTACGGCGGGGCGTCATGGACCCCAACGAATGCAAAGGTACGTTGGCTGAAGTTCATTAAGCGCAATATTTAAAACGAGGAAAGCGCGCAATCACCACAGTTACTACTATGACGGTACGGGCAATAGGTGTGTCAGGTGTCCCAAACAGTCAACAACCCTGCGGCGGGGCGTCATGGACCCAACAGTTTGCAAAGGTACCCTTTTCTCAATGCATGTGAGCGCATTCGTTAAAAGGAAAGGGCAAAAACGAAGACCGATGCAGGTTCACATAAAAATGTACGTTTTCTGAAGAATATTGATTTGACGTACTGTTTCTATAAACATTACATATACTGACACTAAATGTCGATGTAATTGCAACCATGGAAACTTGTTCAACCAAATCCTTGTTGATATTAAAGTTCTTCTACATTGAAGTTCATAGCATTATGATTTGTTTCAAATGAAAGCAAAACCGATGATCCATAGATAATAAATAGTTTGGTTCAGTGGATAACTATCGGTGCTTTCAGTTATATATAACATGAATTAAATAAATTGACCCGTGTCATGCGAAAAAAGGTCTTAAGCCATATGCGGCCAGCGTAGTTCCAGACCAGCCTGCGCATCCGTGAGGTCTGGCCAGGAGCTTCTGTGACCGCTAATGAGACCACGAGACCTTGCGTGACTTTACAGCGATCGTGCAGACGGGTCTGGAGCTACGCCGGTCGCATATGGCATAAGCCCATTCTCGCATGATGCGAGTCAATAAATATATCCATGTCAATTTCCTGAATCGAGAAGGTGTAATGCATTCCAAAACGTCAGTGTTTATACCGTGGGTGATGATTTGCACACAGAAGAAAAACAAAACAAACAAGATGTGTTTGTGAAACACTATGTCCCCTTTTCAGCGATGTTGACCCATATATTTGACCTTTGACCTTGAAGGATGACCTTGACCTTTCACCACTAAAAAAGTGCAACTCCATGAGATACACATCCATGCCAAATATCAAGTTGCTACCTTCAATATTGCACAAGGTTATGGCAAATGTTAAAGTTTGCGCAAACCAACAAACAAACAAACCAACAAACAGACAGGGCAAAAACAATATGTCCCCCAGAAAGTGGGGGACATAACAATAAATGTGATTGTCTAAATGATCGTATCAATAGACTTGAATACCATGCAGGCATGTTTAGTCTTTGATCTTTTCGTGCACTCAAAATATACCTTTAAGAAAGGAAAAACATCTTTGCGTGTATTGCAGAGAAATGTTCCGCGGGCTACGTGTCAAAGACCGGGGCGGAGCCGTGCTGGCCCTGCCCCCGGGGCACATTCCAATCCAAGCCCGGGAAGTCCGCGTGTATCAAGTGCCCGGGCGGTGCGGACACGTTCAGCGACGGCGCATCGGACGTCATGCAGTGTGAACGTGCGTACCATGTTTGTCCCAGCATATCGTAGACAAAAGAAACATAATTAGATATAATAATCTTTATACATTATAATTTGAACGGTTAAAAAAATGCACTATATAATTGTCAGCCAAATTTCAACAACATATTTCAAATAAATTACACTAAACGAACATGCATGTCTGTTGAGGTCTCTTGCTGCATGGACGTTGATTTAAAATTGACCCCTTTGTTTCATCGTGTTATTTTACTAATTTTGAAAGAAGTTTATAGTTCACCGATGTGAATGTAGATAGTCACACTACTCATCAACATGACGTCTAATACAATATTTAATTATTATTATTATCGTTTCATTTTGAAGGCAGAAACGTTTGATTTCGCATAGTATATTCAATCTTAAACGTTACTACTCATCAACATGACGTCTAATACAATATTTAATTATTATTATTATCGTTTCATTTTGAAGGCAGAAACGTTTGATTTCGCATAGTAGATTCAATCTTAAACGTTAAGTGAAACAAAAAGATTGTCCATGGAGCTTTGTGTATACTGTCCCTGGTCATTCAATGCAGTGCCCGCCCTAATCTTATGACCAATACATTAACAATAATAAACACACTTGATGTCTCTTGCCAGTGGCGCAGTCGGACTACCCGCAAGACGTCGCTCCACCGGAAGTGATGGAGGCGCCACAGGCCGAGCTGGCGTTTGACGACTGCTTCTCCATGCCGTGCAAGAACAACGCCACCTGCAGCCCGGCGCGGAGCGGCCAGGGATTTGAGTGCAGCTGCACCGTGGGATTCGGAGGTGAGACGCTAGCGGCTTTTAGTGTTGTGTCGCCATGGTTTAGGTGTAGAAATTTGACTCTTTATAGTGTCTTTAGTTTATTTTACTTATTATAATTGAACTTCAAATTAGCAAATATGGTCGAATGAAGCAAACATGATCGAAAACTTAATATTTATTTTAGCGTTTAAAAAAAATGATAGGAAACTAATCCTTGAATATTAAACAAAACATATTTATGGGTGGCCCAAAAAATTAGGATCGATCGGGTTAGTGGAAAAAACACGTTTTTTTACGCCTAAGCTCCCGTCTGAAAGTTATCATAGTATTATAAAGGGAACATGTTTAGTTGTTTTTGAATGGGAAAAAATGTAGAGGAAAAATTACAGTGCGAACAATCATCATATCACCCAGTGTTATTAGAAAATAATAATGTACACAGAAAGGGCAATAATTTACACACCGACCTTTTACTCCCGCTTACGCTCTTAGTATATTAATTAATGTTCTCCCATTCAAGTAATGATGTAATGCGTTGTCACACCGACAATAAGCAATCATTCCTCCGCTATGTTTCTACAGGTGTGCACTGTGACACGGAGTTGAACGAGTGTGACGTCAATCCGTGTCTGCACGGTGGCACGTGCGTGGACGGCCTGGGGGACTATGTGTGTCACTGTGCCCTGGGATACACCGGTGAGTGGAAACACCATGACTTATAAACTGTGTAGTGACGCGCTTTCACTGCGTTGAATTTGATTCCCATATATAAAGATTATACTGTAAATAATTTAATAATAAACTTCAACGAAGACACTTACTATTTGTGAACAAAACATTTGTGCATGCTATCAAATTACTTTAGAGAAAGATAAGGGTGCGAATATTAAAAAAGACCGTTACTCTATGCGTACAAAACAGTTAATTGTGGAAAAGAAGAATATCATCATATGCATACAAGATCCTGTTCCTAAAGATACGCTCACTCATTAAACACGCAATATGACCAGTTGCGAGTGATTAAGTTAACCATGTTTACCATCGGTTAACAGTTCCGTGGAAAATAACAAGCACACTATCGCTGGACAAACAACCTTAGACTCCCAAAAGGGAAAGGCAAACTTTACTTTTGCGAGTGGTCAACCTTGTGCACTTTTTTAGGAAAGAAGTGCGAGGCTGACATTGATGACTGCTTAGAGATCGTCTGCTTGAACGGCGGCGTCTGCGTGGATCAGTTGAACGGCTACACGTGTAGTTGTGTCAATGGTTACACCGGTAACGCTATACATATGAGCAGCGCTCGGGGAAAACCGGGCTTAATGCATGTGCGTAAAGTGTCGGCCCAGATTAGCCTGTGCAGTCCGCACAGGCTTATCAGGGACAACACCTTCCGCTTTTATGGAATTGTTCGTTTTAAAAGTCTCTTTCAAACGAAAATCCAGTCTTGGCGCAAAGTGCCGTCCATGATTAGCCTGTACGGACTGCAGTTAGGCCAGTTTTCCCAGAGGTCGGCTCATATGAAATAATCTTTAAAGGGACTTGTTCACAGATTTTTGTGAAAATACATTAAACGCCTTTAATAGCAAAAGTATAATAAGTGTAATACTCTAAAATACTCATAACGTAAATAAAATGTTGGGGCGGGTAAAATAATAAGTTATATATAAACTAGGTTTTTATCAGAAAATTACGTACAAATTACCAGTACGTTAGCAATACACATATTTTACAAGCTATCGATGAAAAGTGCTTTTGTATTTTGTCTTTCTCGATTTATGGTCATATGTTTAGCAAAACTGTTATCAAATATTATTCAAGAATGTTATTTCGCTTTTTTGAATAATGCATCAATACAACTTTTTTAACTTCCATTTGTCAATATGTGATCAAGTCTCTTTAATAAATGACAGTTTCAATGATTTCACGATTGGCCTTGTAATTATTTAAAACAAAATCCCATATTGTTAATTGTATTATTGGCATCGCTGTAATTATTTAACCACTTACATATTTTGAACCCCTTTTTAAACCTATCCACTGTCTTCCATTGTATAGGCGTTCTATGCGAGACGAACATCGACGAGTGCGTCTCGGCGCCGTGTCAAAATGGCGGAACGTGCTTGGATGGCGCCGGTGGCTTCCGGTGCGATTGTCCGTCGGGCCTCCGAGGGGAGCTGTGTGAGATCGACGACGACGACTGCGCCAGCGGACCGTGTAAGAACGACGCCACGTGCGTCGATGACGTCGACGGATACACGTAAGTGCCGTAGAAGCTTCATTGTGTTTCATATACTAGTATTAGATCTGTAAGATTTATTTGTCTCTCTCATAATCAACAAACGCGAGTGTCTTGTTTTTTTTCTTCTATAAATTGAACTTTTTATACTAGTAACTCGCCACATACTGCTTGTGATTAACCGTTAATGAAACATTTTCCAGGCATATCTGACTAAGAAAAGGTTATATTTATTAATTGTATTATGTACTGTTGAGATGGTGAGTAAAACTCAAACGATACGATGCAATACTAACTCTGGATAAAAAATCCAATACATAGAAGGCATGCCGCGGGGAAACGGGGTTTAATCACGTTCCGGTTCAGTTTGAGCAGTATTCACAGTCTGATCCGGGATACCCTTGTTTCTATATTGTTCCCCCATTTCAAGAAAAGTGTCTTCTTACCATCATTCTTTAAAAGGCGTAAAGTGCCGCCCTGTAAAAGCCAGGTTTCAACGAATTCTGTTCTTATCATACATATTTCCACAGACGGAAAGTGTCACATCGGACCCGACAAGACGCTTAACGAACATGTGCCTCTATCCCTTTAGTTGCGCCTGTCCTCCGGGTTACGAGGGAGAAAACTGCGAGATCAATACGGACGAGTGCGCCAGTAAACCCTGCCTGGCCCCGGCAACCTGCCAGGACCTTGTCAACGACTACAAGTGCATATGCCCCACCGCCAAAAGGGGCCGCAACTGCGACCAGAGTACGTACTTGTAGCGTTACCGGTACACCGTTTCTGTGCCCTCGTTGCTTGATGTTTATATACACTGTACTATTTTTAAGCAATTTAGAAAGCGAATCCGTTGTCTAGTTGTAGCACACTGTTGCCACCACTCAGGGATCGGAGGTTTGATCCCACAATCAATTATTACCAATTATTTCGCATGAGAACTTAATCACAGGAATAACTGGTGCAGTCTGATAGGTGCTTATTGCCGTGCACTAAAAGCAATGTTCAAACGATAGAATATCAAACCACGATTCGTTAACAAGGAATTTTGAATTGTTATTGAACACAAGGTTGAACTCCATTCCGACTTCCTGCGCACGGTCAGCACGAGAAACAGTTTATTATTTGTTGTATTTGAATTCTTTATTAACTATAATTTTTATCGGTGTAAACTGAAACATAATACATGTTTTTTAATCATTTTTTATATAAAAAAACAACAATCTGTGAACACGTATCTTATATGTACGATTGTTCATATTAATTAAACAAGAACACACACCGACCTATGTCTTCTGTTGCAGACATCGACCCGAACTTCCAGCTGGATTTCCCGCGCACGGCCAGTACGTCGGACTATGCGCTGACCACCATCAAGCAGGACCTCACCGCCGTTACCGTCTGCTTCTGGATGAAGACAGACGACAGCACGAACCAGGGAACCGCCTTCTCGTACGCCAACGTGGAGGGCGACAATGTATTCACGCTGACCAATTATGATGGGTGAGTATTCACGCTGACCAATTATGATGGGTGAGTATTTACTTGATCGGCGATTATTCATACTGACCGATTATGATGGGTGAGTATTTACTTGTTGGCGATTATGATGGGTGAATATTTACTTGGTGGCGATTATGAGGGGTGAGTATTAACTTGTTGGCGATAATGATGGGTAAATATTTACTTGTTGACGATTATGATGATTAAGCATTCACGCTTTCCGGTATGTTGGGTGAGTTTTCATTCTGACCGATAATGATGGGTAAGTAAACGCTCTGACCGGTTGTGACGGATTATTATTCACATTTTTATATTAGACTATCCTTACACGACAATGTAGTTCTTAGAACGAATTTATAGATATATTCATTTACATAAACTTCTATACCTCTAAAAATAACGGATTGTTTTACTCTAAGCTAAATCACAAATGTATTAGCAGCCTTTAAAATATATCTTATTTTTACTCAATGCCCCATGCCCTAATGTGTTAATGTACCATAGTTACCTTAATACACGATCATAGTATCGTCTACCTGGTATTCAGATCTGACCATTTCTATACGCCAATGTGTACCTTTTCATTTTGACTGTCGGCAACAAATAATTGAGCCTCTTTCTATGAAAACTGGTATAATACATTACATTCGTGTGAATATCAAAAAAGAAAAACCTTTCATGGATCAACAGACAAGCATCTACGATGCTTATTTGAGTTCTTATATTATATGCTTTCCGCTGGTTTATAGAGAAATACCAGTGAAATAAAAATGGTATTTAAAAATGGTATTTAAAACTGGTATTTTTTACGTCATTTTTTGGACGAAAAGACGTCATTATTCCAGCGAAATTCTCCAGTTTAACTCTTTACAATGTAAATAAACGGTGAAAAAAAAAGCATAAAATAAAAAGAAAATTTGTTGGATTCGTTGGAATATCAATTTTAATGCACTCGTCACTCGTGAAAATATTATTTTCTATGATCACTCGTGAAATAAAATCGATATTCCACCGAATCCAACAAATATCCTCTATACATTCGTGTGAATATCAAAAAAGAAAAACCTTTCATGGATCAACAGAAAAGCATCTACGATGCTTATTTGAGTTCTTTTCCATGCTGGAGTTACTAGAGAAGAAAATGCAATCTGAATCAGGTAGTTAAGGATGCTATTGTATCATTTTTTCATGTCGTTCTTATACGGTTTAAATATCTTTATAGGATTCCTTGTATGACATTTTGTTGTTATTACAAAGTAGAATATCTCGATGAATTCTTACTAGTTTACAGTAATTCAAAACCATTAATATATGAAAAAAGAAGAAAGTTCGTGTTGTCACACACCTATAATGGATCAGAGGGGAGGGATCGATCCGAACATATATGTCTATATGTCAAAGCGTTTTGTTGCTGCAATGAAGCCGTGGATAAGTGTTGTGTTCAAGTGATAGCCGATCATATCTAAAATAGTAGATTGTTTAAAGTCAATGGACACGGCAGATTTTAAAGGAAGGAGTTGCGTATGTTATCAAAAATTTGGGTACTGCAATAAGTAGTGGCATGGCGTTTCTTCTGCACTACCTGAGCAAAGAGGACTATTAGAACTGCACAGGCTAATGTGTTTATACATGTTAATAACACATTAGCCTGTGCAGTTCGCAAAGGCTAATCAGGGACGAAACTTTCCGCTTTTATGGTATTTTTCGTCTAAAGGAAGTCTCTTCTGAGCAAAAAAACAGTTTAGGCGGAAAGTGTTGTCCATGATAAGCCTGTGCGAACTGCACAGGCTAATATGGCACGAAAATTTACGCACTTGCATTACGCCCAGTTTTTCCCAGAATGGGGCTCTATTGTACAAATCCTGACCACTGTCGACCACAGGTGGGCGTTCTACGTGAACGGCGACAACAGGACCACTATCGTGAAGGCCAACACGGGTCAGTGGATGCACGTGTGTGTGCTGTGGTCGTCAAACCGGGGCACGTGGGGGATATACATGAACGGTATACCCAGTGACAGCGGCAAGAACCTGGCTGAAGGACGGAAGATAAAAGGTGTGTATGTTAGTGAATCTCGCATTAGGACAAATCCCCGAAAGCAATTTAATTTGACCATTCAAACCTTAGGCCAAAATAATGATGTTTGTTTCCTGCTATATCGCCAAAAATAGTGTAAGTAGATGGGCTAAAAAAAAATTCTTGTACATTTTTAATATACACGAGTTATTTCACACTTTCTTAATGATAATTACAATTCCATACATAACTCTTCCAAATCTCTTTTTAAAGTATTTTTTTAATTACTTTTAATTAATTTAAAGTTAATTTTTCGAGAATGATCGAATGTATTATACAGCGATGGCGGCTTCTCGGGACCGCCGCCGAGCTGCGCCACCATATTTGTGCTATATACACGCATTTACGAACATGCAAGCGGTGACGCAGAAAGACCAATACACGAGTAAGTCGTTTTGCTTTACAAAGCACGATAACTAGGTCTCAAGCAATTTGTAAAGTGTCTGTACTTTTCCAGGAGGAGGCGTGTTTGTGATAGGCCAAGAACAGGACTCGTTGGGCGGAGACTTCAACAGCGCCGAGACGTTCATAGGCAAGATCACGCAGCTCAACATGTGGAGCCGGGAGTTCACCTCGACCGACATCGACAAACTTAGGCTTAGTTGCGGCAAACAGTTGGGCAACGTGATTGCTTGGACAGATATCTCTGGGAACGTGTTCGGGTCGGTTAGAGAGTCGCCTGTAGACTTTTGTAAAGGTAAACCGCGATGAGGAGAATGATAATACACAGTTTGACATATACGTATGCTCGCTCTCAAACTGTGTTAAGCTTCAGCTGTGTCGCGTGCCTTGCATTAAGGGGCTGCCAATTATATAACTGCTTCTGTATTGTCTGCTTTGCTTGAACATGTGCTTATATGTTTTGACTATAATATTTATATTGAGAAACGCTCAGGGAAAAGCGGACTAAATGCATATGCGTAATGTGTCGTCCAAGATCAGGGACGACCCTTTCTGCTTTTATGGAATTTTTCATTTAAAGGAATTCTTTTCTCAACAAAAATGCAGTCTAAGCGGAAAGTGTCGTTCCAAATAAAGCTTTGCGGACTGCACTAGCTAATCTGAGACAAGACTTTACGCACATGCATTAAGCACATTTTTGTCATAGCGCAGCTTATTTTTACTGTATATCGTTTCTGTTTGTCAATAAAACTCAATTACAGCTTGCGTCTTGATTTTTTGATGCAGTTTAATAACGTAACAGTGTGTATATTTGTTATAAATGATTGCATTTGATAATTCGCTTTTATACAGTATTATTATACCCCAGTAACGAAGTAAAGCGGAGTATATTGGAATCGATATCGCTGTCCATCCGTCTGTCTGTCCGTAAACACAAACTTGTCTTAAGGCGTTCTCCTATACTTTTCAACGTTAATCATTTAAAAGCACGGAGGGATTGTTCATTATGATATGAAAGTGGGCATGTGCGCAATTTTAATCACACCACATTAAAGTTATATTCTCTTTTTACTTAAAAAAATGCCGTATATTACGACATGCGGAATCAGCGGATATTCTTCATCACTATTTTACATACTCTAATTTCAACTGTTAAAATGAATGAATATTTGTTTTCTCCAGACGAATAATCAAATCATGAAGGGTAATTCTGCGATAATAACGATGACTAATGTTTTGAAAGAAGTTCTGGAGAGAATATGTGTGTATGCTTATTCTCAAATCAAGCGTGTTTTAGTTACTACCCATCTGTTCTCCTTAAGGCGTAACGACACATGTTGATGTACACTATTTTACCTTAATACGTTTCTACCAAATATAGTAACACAATTTACCGCCATATTGATTCAGAAGGGCCATCTTTGAGTAACTTCGAGCAATACCTTATCTTTAACCTCGAAGTGGTGTTATAAACAGGTCAACCCATGCATTATATCTTACATTACTTAACTGTATACTTCAGTCGTGTGTAAAATCTAATAGCATCCAATATTAATCAACACAGTTGCGGTCAGAGAAACACCGAATAATACATTTTGTATTTTTATGACGGCACTCCAATAATGTTTTGTCCGCGCGAAGTCCGAATGCATGGTAATAATTCAAGCACTGTCTTGGTAACTGCATTTGAAACTGTGCACGCGATATCAATGCTGGCTATGACAATGTTCAATGTTTTCTTCCACGGATGGCTTTGCTTTGAACGTTCTTGCTCAAGAGACGTTCATGTCGGGATTCAGTAAAGATACATGGACCCAGGTTGTATAATTTTATTTATTATTTTGTCAATTAATTGTTTAGCACCAACGATGTAAACTGTATTTATTTTTCTTTTATAAAAGACAAATACATACAGCGGTCTAGATTTTCAAGCTGCAATGTCTATTCTCTTTCTATCATTTAAACATCACAATGGCTTATGTATAAATACACATATACCTTTATAGACAGCTATATAGACATAGTTTGGTAATTATACAACTAGTTGTTTTACAACACGTACGTGTCACAAATTTAACGCAAGTTTAAGGTACTAAGTAAACACACTCACGAATTACCGGTAATAATAATTTCAATGTTTTCTGCCATTATAGTCAAGTAAATATTTGCGTTTGATTCATGCAATAACAAAAGGGACCTTTTCACGTTTGGATAAATTGACAAATTGGAAAAAAAATGCTTCAGATTTTCAAATTTTCGTTTTTGTTATGTTTTTTTTGCTATGAAAGAGTAATACTGAACATTTACCATGCTCTAAAATATCCATTATATGCTTCTTTTGACGATTTAAAAACCTGAAAATTATAAAGCGTTACAAACACAAACGATTTTATAATTTGGAAAGTTCTGTTCTAATCGTTATAATTTGTGACATTACGAGCATAGCTTATATTAGGAATATATTCAATATAAAACATACTGTGATACGTCAACACGGATGTCCGAGTGGTTAAAGCGCTAGACTTTTACTCCAAGAGTCAGTGGTTCGAGCCCAGGAGTGGATTACTTTTTTTATTTCTTTATTATTTTTTTCTGTTTTTTTTTATTTTATTCTGGAACCATTAAGTTCCGATACTTACAGATATCAATTTAAAGCATACGAACTTCAAAACATGCCAAAATCTGTGAAAAGGTCCGTTTAACGTGTAACAAAATGACTCAAGTTTTGACACAAGTATTGTCACGATGTTATCAAGAATATGAAGAATTTGAGAGCCTTTGTTCCAAACAATAAACGTTATAAAATTATAAAGTATACATTCTACGTTGCTCAGATTGTCCGGAGCCACCGAAGTTCGATTTCGGGAAGGCCACGTGGAGCACCCTGCGGGCCGGCTCCGAGGTCCAGTTTAGCTGCAAGGTGGGATTCAACTTCGTGGGGAAGCCCACGTCGTACTGCCTCGTCACCGGGGAGTGGGAGTTGGAGGGAACGCCGCCCAAGTGCGCACGTACGTGGCGACTTTCGTTTGTTTGAGTTGTCACACTATTTGTTCGAATATAATTAATTAACGGTCATTTTACTACGAAAGTTATAAGTTGTGTCTCTTTTTTAAAGTAAATTGCACAAAGTATTGCTTATGATTATATGTGTCGCGTTCTGAGAAAACTGGGCATAATGCATGTGCGTAAAGTGTCATCCCAGATTAGCCTGTCCAGTCCGCACATGCTAATCAGGGACGACACTTTCCGCCTAAACTGGATTTTCGCTAAGAAGAGACATTATTTAAACGAAAAATTCCATAAAGCGGAAATTGTCGTCCCTGATTAGCCTGTGCGAACTGCACAGGCTAATCTGGGATGACAATTTACGCACAAGCATTATGCCCAGTTTTCTCAGAACACGACACATATGTGAAAGTAGGAACGAGCTCATTATGCATGTTGTAGTCAGTGTATAGCACATAGTTATTAACTATATATTTAACAGCTCATCTTTGCTAAATAGCTGTTACGATTTTTGAGTTTTAAATATAGCAAGGGTAAACCTGTTAAAACGTTTGGATTACATAAACAATCATAAGCATACTTTTCGTTTTGATTAAAAAAACAAATAAACAAACCCTGTTTAAAAACAAACATGCGTTGGGGTTTGTGATACTTGATTTGTGTTCGATTAAAATCGGCTGATTCTCTGACGTCGCACATACCTTTACCTCATACATTACCTGTGACTGTCAAATAAACAACGCAATATACCAGTACGTTGATACTAACGCTCGATTGGTCGTAAAGTACCCCGTGTACTGAAAAATACCTCGGGCACGGAAAATACGCTTATAGGCATCCGACCATACTCCGGGGTATACATATACATGAATATTGTATATGTTCCACTCGGGTACTTTGTAGTATACTTAAGAGTACCCGGGGTACTTTTTAATAGTACCTGAACCGACAATGTGCTTGACGTACGTTTACCTTTTGATTAACACGCAGTAGTCCAGTGCGCTGTCCCGCGCATGCCCAGGAACGGGTTCATTATCGAAGGCACCGACTACACTTTCGACCACCGTGTGCGCTTCTCGTGCAGCAAGGGCTACTTGCTGGTCGGGTCCGACACGCAGTACTGCGGGGAGTTCGGCTTCTGGGAGGGGAGACGCCCACGTGCGAAGGTTATCACGTGCAATATGCTCATCGTTTGACTGTTGGCGTGCGTCAACAGTATTTAGTAGGTGTATTCAAGTTATGTCTTTAGGTAACTACTTTTTAACTCTGTAGCTTTACAGTCAGTAAATCAGTGTATTCATGTGCATTGAGTGTGGCACATACAGGCTAAAATAATACTTGTTTATGGTCAGATAAAGAAAAACAGTTCCCAAATTGTTTAAATATTTCAATAATATTATAGGACACATGATAACAATAACGTTGGATCACTTTACCTTTGTCATATAAGCATATGATTATTTGTGAAAAGTACTAAACGCGTACTAGTATTTGAACAAAAATGTGTACCTATTTTATCCCCAACAGTATATAATGTAAAATAAATACTGAAAATAGGTCGAAAACTCTCACTCAGTTCTGTCTTACAGCCATTAAATGCTCCATCCTCGCGCTGTCGGAGAACAAACGGGTGATCAACCGGACACCCGACAACAAGTACAGCCCCGGAAGTGAAGTGAACTTCGAGTGCTCGGCGGGCAATAGATTTTACACGGAACACACGTCCGTCTTCTGTCACTCGTACAGAGCCTGGGACCAAAGCATCCCCACGTGTGACCCGCAAAAATGTGGCCTACCGCCGAAGATTGATCATGGTACGGCGGCCTTCAGTTCCGGTGTAACGGATTTTCCGGTCGGAACGTTTCTGACGTATACCTGCGAGTTCGGGTTTGAACTCGCAAAAGATGTATCTAACAAGGATGGGCGGATCTCGTGTCTTCCTGACGGTTCGTGGAGCGTCCCGTTACCTCAGTGCACAGTGATCACGTGCCAGAAGCCTCAATCTGTCGCTAACGGAAATTACACGTACGATACACTGGATTTCCTCGGTCAGGTCAGGTACACATGTTATCCCGGTTACGAAGCGAGCTTTAAGGATGTCGTCGAGTGCTTTGAGACCGGCAAATGGAGCCGAGAACCTCCGAAATGCGAGCCCGTGAGGTGCAGCAAACCGGATTCAATATTGCACGGTAGTATCATTCTACCGGAAAACGGACAATTTACGTACGGCGTGTCGATACAATACGAATGCAACTTGGGATATTTGATTGTTGGGAACACTACAAGAACGTGTGCACAGAACGCCAGATGGAGCGGCACCGAACCGGTTTGTAAGCCAATCTCATGCGGAAAACCTAAAAGTATTGAATTTGGGCAAATAGTTGGCAGGGATTTCACACTTAACAATGCCATAAATTATGTTTGTGACGAAGGCTATGAGCTGATAGGGGCTGCGCAGAGCACGTGCAGAGAGACCGGAAAGTGGCAGAACGATCCGCCGGTGTGCAGTAAGATATCATGTGAAGCACCAGCGGCGGTTGCGAAGGGCTTTAATGCAGGCCGCTCTTACTTTTACCAAGATTCAGTCACGTACGAATGTGAGAATGGTTACCGGCTTGTCGGCGATGCCACGTTAACGTGTCAATCGAACCGGAAATGGTCCGTTGCACCGCCAGAATGTGAAGCAATTAAATGCGCGAGTCCGCCGTATGTAGCCCACGCTATTTATGAAAACCCACAGAACCTTGAACTGTTGGACATTGGTCACAAGGTACAATACATATGTTTTAATGGATATGCGATTTCGTCGAACAGCTTAAACACAAGAGGCGAAATCGAATGTCTAAATACAGGTTTTTGGGAAGCGAACTTGCCCGAGTGTTTGATAATTCCTTGTCCACAGCCAATCGCAGTTCTTAATGGAAGGCCGTTGTATGAGGCGTTTACGTTTGGCAGTAACGTTACGTACGTTTGCGACGACGGTTATGCGATTGACGAAGGACTAAACGTGTTGAATTGTGAAGCCAGTGGAAAGTGGTCCGGACCGTTTCCAACCTGCGTTGCCCAAGTTTGTATCGCACCCGAATATGTTCTCAACGGTGAACTGCGCTTTAAAGACCTCAACGTCGGCTCCGTTATACGTTACGTGTGCAAGGACGGTCACCAGTTGTTTGGCGAGGAAGTGCGACGCTGCCTCGCCAACCTGTCGTGGTCTGGATCCGAGCCCCGTTGCATACCGGTGGACTGCGGCCTCCCACAGTCCGTTCAAAACGGAAACACGACGTTCAACGAGACCTCCTTCCAGTCGGCTGTTTCCTACGTTTGCGATAAGGGTTATTATCTAGTTGGAGACGGCATACGAGTCTGCCAAAGAAATAAAACCTGGAGTGGAAACGCACCGAGATGCGAACTAGTGCAGTGCGACTAGCCATCGCGGGTCATTTCTAATGGACGAATGATCGGAGATAACTACACGTATGGGTCCGTGGTGACGTACGAGTGCGACGCCGGGTACTTTATTGACGGAGTGTCGAACAGCCGAACGTGCTTGGAGACGGGCGAGTGGGACCGTCCAATTGTCGTCTGCAACGCAGTTGAATGTCCAAGACTAAGCGTTCGAAACGGACAGACGTCTGGTAAATGCCTTTATTATTATTATTTTGTTCTTATAAACATTTATACATATCGAAGTATTTACTGTCAGTGCACATGTACAAAATGTATTTCATTAGTGCATACATGAGAATGTCAAGCGAATCGATGAACCATTATATTAAAATACACAAAAAAGAATACAAACAAACCAACAAACAACAACAACAACACCTCGTCCTACAATAGTATACCAATAGAAATTCAATTGGCGTCACATGTATAATCTTATTATTGTTAAACAGGTTTTGAAACCGCCTACGGCACAACCCTGACCGTTTCTTTGCAAGCGAGGGTACAGGCTGGTAGGCGCTTCGACAAGGACTTGCCTAAAGAGCGGGATCTGGAGCGGCAACGAAACACTATGTGTCAAATATAACTGTCCTCACCTAGAACCACCGACAAACGCCGAAATAATCGTAGACTTCAACTCCATAGCTTCGTTCATGTGTTTGCCGGGATACAACTTGAATGGCGAGAAGGAACTGCGTTGCCTTGACAACGATACTTGGTCAGATACCGACCCTACCTGCGACCCAATAGAGTGCCCGGATGTTACACAGCTCGGTCTACCGAACGGGAAGTTGACCTTCGAGGCGCTTGTCTACGGATCAACGATCTACTTCGAATGCGACGCTGGCTTCTTACTGAGAGGCGGAAGAAGCATCGAGTGTCAGGCGGACGGCACGTGGACTGGAGAATTCTCAGTGTGCGAGAGACTCGTGTGTTACCCGCCCTATGTGACAGAGAATAGCCGATTCATCGGTGACAACATGTCCTACGGGGCAGCGATTGAGTTTGTGTGCGACAGGGGGTACAGATTACGGGGACAAAACACACGCACGTGTCAAGCAAACGGTCTCTGGTCAGGAATCGCACCCACGTGTGAGCTCATCTTTTGCCCTAGACCGGAACCGGGAAATGTACTCATAATCGGTACAGACTATTCGTTTGGAAGTGTACTGGAGTACAGATGCAATGAAGAGTATGGGCTGGTCGGTCCTTCCTTCAGGAATTGCACTGAATCAGGACAGTGGTCTGAAACTGAACCATCGTGTGTTCGGAGTGAATGTCCACGGACGAAGGATTTGACTAACGGGCGCTTCCAGTCGTCGGGAAACGGACCTGGTGCCCGGGTGACCTTCCAGTGTAACGAAGGTTACACGCTAGTCGGGTTAGGATTCAAACTGTGCCTCAAGCAGACACTGCAGTGGTCAAACGCTGATCCAACGTGTGAAAGGGTTTCATGTCCCGATCCACCTGTCATCCCAAATGGAAAAGTGTCAACCAAGAAATACTTCTACCTCGACACAGTGGAATATCAGTGCAACGAGGGCTTCCAGAAGTTTGGTCTTAATGTGCCCGTCTGCACGGCGAGTGGGTCATGGGGGAGGTCTGACGTTGAGTGCTTGAAGATCTCCTGTGGGAAATTAGTCGTGCCTGAAAACGTTGTAGCCGCTCTTCCGAGAAACGAGAGCGAAGGTCGCTTTAACGAAACGGCTAAACTGAGCTGTGTGGAAGGATACGTTGGTCGTGGAGTGAATCAACAGAAGTGTCTTGCCAACGGAGCCTGGACGAGGTCTGATTTCCGGTGCGAGGTGGTGGAATGTCCTGTTTATGGCGCGCTCAAAAACGGCCGAGTCAAAGCGAACGGAACTAAGTACGGAAACGTTGTAGAACTGCAATGCGACGAAGGCTTCTATCTGGCCGGAAAGTCGAAGCTGAAATGCGGGGCGAACGGAAACTGGGACTACGATTACCAGCCGTTTTGCGCCGAGAACCAGTGCGCAGAACCCACGGGAATCAGCAACGGGTTTGTGTCGGCTGCCTCCAGGGTGGTGGGCGCCAATGCCACGTATACGTGTAGCGAGGGATTTAGGATACATGGCTCAAACCAACGTGTGTGTCGTAGGAACGGCACATGGAGCGGATCGGATCCGTATTGTCGTATGGTTATCTGCGAGGTTCCCCCTCAAGTCGAGCATGCGAAGCAGTTTGATGCAGTGACTCAGTATCTGTACAAGTTTGAAGCGAGATACGTATGCAAACCCGGGTACTTCATTTCTGACGGTGATGCATTTCTGCGTTGCTCGGAAGCTGGCCAATGGACAGGAAAGGTTCCGACGTGTTCGCTGGTGAAGTGTAAAGACCCAGTTGCGCCGGCAAAGAGTAAGGTTTTGGTGGCTTCCTTAACGTATGGAAGTGAGGCACAGTACTTATGCTTTCCTGGTCACAGACTGAAAGGTGTGTCAACCGTGCGATGTGACGAAACCGGAAACTGGAAGGGAGCGGTCCCCGAGTGTGTACCGATTGACTGCGGTAACCCACCGGTGGTTGCAAACTCCATCGTCGTAAAATCCGGGGATCACACATATAATAATCAGATACAGTACAACTGCGAGGTGGGTTTCCAGCTTGTTGGGGAGAGTAGCCACAAGTGTCTTGCAACAGGCGTTTGGTCGGGAACTCCGCCTGTATGTGAGCCAATCTCATGCGGGGTGCCACCCAAGATTGCAAACGCAATATACCAAGGTTTGTCTCATCGGTATTTGGACAAGGTGACGTATGTGTGCGTCGATGCATACGAGTTAAAAGGAAACAACGTGCTCCAGTGCGCTTACGATGGCGCCTGGCAGGGGAAAAGACCGGAATGCGTTGAAATCACATGCGGCCCACCGCCTGTTTTTGACCACGCGTTTACGTCAATGTCGGTTGGTGCGGCTATCGGTAGCGAGGCCACGTTTGTGTGCAACGAGGGGTATAATCTCGTCGGAAGTGCCCGCGCCATATGCATGGCAAACAAGACGTGGCGCTACGAAGACACGGCGCCAACATGTAGGCCAATTGACTGCGGGCCGCCGCCCAAAGTGCCGCATGCAAGGAGTACCTTTACGTCAACGTTGTACGAAGCGCTTGCTGCTTATGATTGTGATCTCGGATACCGCATGGCGTCCGGGGGTCAGCTTCGCTGCAGCTCAGCCGGAACGTGGATGGGTCCGTCTTCAAAGTGCGAGCCTGTCACGTGCGGCAAACCACCGAAAGGGGAACACATGACCGTGATTGGAAACAGGTTAATTTCTGCATTTGATTTCTTAGTATTTCCTTAGCAAAATTTAGGAAATATTTATTGTATTTATAATAAAATATCGTCAGCTGTACATGTTCATACTTGTAAAGATTTTTTTTTCTATTTGTGTGCAATTCTACATCACAACAAATGTGTCTACAACATCTTTGAAAACGCTCACCGCAGATTTTATTACATGTTAAAATAATATGCACGTAAACCTCGTACATACATGTATGTGTATAACCGGCGAAGTCGATAGCAATAAAAAATCTCTTACTTTGGCAGTATAATATAACATGTTTTTCAATGTTGTAATTATTTTCTGTCGAAGCTCTACTTACGGCAGCGCGGTATCATACCAGTGTGACAGCGGCTATGAACTGATGCACGAGAAGAAATCCGTCTGCTTGGAGACGGGGATGTGGTCAATCGCCTCGCCGGCGTGTCAACGTATGTTTTGGTTGTTGTGTCATTGTGCCTGTCGTGAGACAAACTCAGGCTTTATGCATGTGCGTTAAGTGTCGGTCTGCACCGACTGATCCAGAAGACACTTTCCGCTTTAATGTTATTTTCTCAATTTACGCGTTTTCACTTGTACATAGCGTTCCATTAATTATTTAACCTTGGTTTCTTCATTGTTGTTGAGGTTTTCTTTTTATGAATATCGTCTGAAGTAAAAATATAGCTGAAAACATCTGATAACTACATAAATCCGGATAGTGCCATATATAATCTCGCCCTTCTTTCATCAAGGGCGACACACGACAGACGAAGCGATACACGATATTTTGCGCGACACACGAAGCGACGCACGATATTTTTTGCGATCCACGAAGCGACGCGCGAGAATGTACCACGAAATATCGCCCTTGTGTAGGTCGTCCAAACGGTGATATATCGTGGTAAATATCGCGTGTCGCTTCGTGCATCGCGCAAAATATCGTGTGTCGCTCTGTGTATCACGCAAAATATCGTGTGTCGCATTGAGTATCGCGCAAAATATCGTGTCTCGCGGTCAAAGGGCGACACACGAAACACGAAGCGACACGCGATATTTTTCCCGACACACGAAGCGATACACGATATTTTATTATTCAAATATCGCCCATATTATCCGAATCTCGTGTATCGCGGTCTAATTTCAGACCGCGACACACGAAACACGAAGCGTTTTCAAAAAATAAGGGGAGATTTTTTTTTTAAATATCCCCTTTTTGTCTCCCCTGATTTTTTGAAACGCGAGAGTCGACAGGCGATATTATTACAGCGATATTTGACCAGTACAAATATCGCGTGTCGCTTCGTGTTTCGCGAAAAATATCGTGCGTCGCTTTGAGTATCGCGCAAAATATCGACTATCACTTCGTTTGTCGATGTCGCGGTCTGAAATTAGACCGCGATACACGAGATTCGGATTATATGGGCGATATTTGAATAATAAAATATCATGTATCGCTTCGTGTGTCGCGCAAAATATCGCGTGTCGCTTCGTGTTTCGTGTGTCGCCCTTTGAACGCGAGACACGATATTTTGTGCGATACTCAAAGCGACACGGGTTATTTTGCGCGATACACGAAGCGACACACGATATTTTGCGCGATACACGAAGCGACACGCGATATTTACCACGAGATATAGCCTTTTGGGCTACCTACACAAGGGCGATATTTTGTGGTACATTCTCGCGCGTCGCTTCGTGTATCGCGCAAAAATGTGTGCGTCGCTTCGTGTGTCGTGCAAAATATCGTGTATCGCTTCGTCTAGCGTGTGTCGCCCTTGATGAAAGAAGGGCGAGATTATAGATGGCACTATCCGGATTCCGTAGATAACTGTTAACAGATCAAGTGCTTTCAGCGCTTATATTTATTCTGTGCTGGCCAATCTGGAAAAGAAACCATTTATTAATTCTAGTACGTTGTATCATGTACACTTTACAGACTCTTGAGGAATTTGTGGAAACGTCGGCAAGATCATGATCTTGTTTGACGTATATGCATTTTGGTCACTACAACTGGACATTTGACCATAAATTGACGTCATAAATGTTTCAAACATTGTTTTTAATAAGGAGGCATATTGGGGAATTTTCTACTTACATTTAAATATGTCAAAAGAAGAATCTGCCGTCGATGGGGTTGATGGAAAACATATCGCGTTTAAAGATAAAAAACAATAAAATTCTATATTTAACTGAACCGCATACAAAATTAAATAATATTATGTTGTTGTTCACCTACAGGCGTGCGATGCCAACAACTGCAAATCCCCGAGAACGGCATAACGGTGAACGGTCACTTGAACACGCACAACCGGTATGGTGACCGTATCGTCCTGGGATGCTCGGACGGGTACCGCATGGTTGGGGAAGCCAGTCTACAGTGCATGGAGAACGGAAGCTGGAGCACCGAGCTGCCCACGTGCAAACCCATATACCGTAAATTCATGCACGAACTTTATAGTTTAAAGGGACATTTCTTTACTTTGGAGATGGACATCTATTACAAAATATTAAAAAAAATCTAGACGTATCACATACATTTTTAAATGCCCGGACACACCGTGATGGGACACGGAGAAAAAATTATATCAATGTACCGTTAAAACAAACAAACGACAAAGTGCCATATTTCAATGAAGTACTGTTTATTAATCAATAGAGGAAAAAAAGACAAACGACCGAAATTGGTATGCAGCCATAATTACTTCCTTTATGATCACAGTAGGGCCATTTAGCTGTTGAAAACATAAGATTTTTAGGAGAAATCAAAGAGTCATAATTCTCTTAAAACTGGTCGCATACAAATTCTTTTTAACGATCATACGTTTAGATCAGTCTGCTGTGGAAGATTGAGTGAAATCCAACGAACCGTTATTGATTTTTGGGGAGATTGCCTTCTGCAATTCGCCCCTTTGTAAACATAATATACGTATTTCGGGAATCAGTTTCAGAATAAAGTCCGTTACGTCCAAAGTCCAAACTACGCACCCAGATTCTGCATTCGCAAACAAAATAGCTCCGATCGCATGTTATTAGTATTCATTCGCACAAACAGCTTACAGCGCGCGTTCCACCCATGGCAACGTCTTTTCACTGCGGCATTAGCACTCGAGTTACACGCGGTCCTCGTGGAAGGTGTATAAAGCGACGAAATATCGTTTTTTAGCATAGCTGCAACAACAATTTGGCTAATCTTAGAGCTACATTTCGAAAACCGACATGGAACGGTTGACCATTATGAAGCCTAACCTGATCAAAAATCTGACGAAATATCTATTTAATGTAGTATATGGTAATTCTTACAGTTTTTTTTTATTTAGAAACGTTTTTCTAACGTTTTCTTCCAAGAATATTGCTGACACCGTTTTGAGTGAATTTTTCTAAGACCGTTTTACGTGAAAAAACCTTCAAAGAAACTAAAACAAATTTCGTTCGTAAAACAATTCTGTTCTTGTTGATAGTGACCTCACACCTACTTTCTATTTCCTTTGTTTACTGTTCTGGGTGAGGTTAAATATTTACATAACTGAATTCATTAGGCCCTGGTTTAAGGATATGTAAAATTTCATTGGTTAATTATAAATAGAAATTTACATATTCTCAACAGGAAGTGGGGCATAAAGCACTTTCATTCTTTGAAAATGTGTAAAAAATGGCGGAGTACGATGAATGTTTTCTGATTTATGACANTATAGTGTTTTACGACCACAGAATTTGAGCAAAATCGCCCCACCAGTACTTTGATTTAACAGACGCACTATAAAATCTATAGCTCAATGATGTTTTAAAAAGATTGCCAAACATATTTATTTTGATATGAATTATGTCTTTATTAGGGATGGGACCGAATATCCGAATATTCGAATATTCGAAAATCAGCCGAATATTCGAATCCAAAATTCATATTCGAATATTCTATTTGTATGCAAAGATACTTCCAAAAAAGTTATAATTACATGTACAAGTACAAAGTTGCAATTTTGGTTTAGTGCAAACGACTTTCCTGTATTAGTCATTGTTTGGATAACAGCTGCCATCAATGAACGAGATGATAATCAGCAAACGGGAGGGTATAAGGAGAGGGACCAATCGTCAATTTTCTCTAAATTTAGATTGATGCAATATGTACAAACTATTTCTGAAAATCAGTGGAAATGAAAGTAATATATTTCCCTGGTATTATACACAGTATCTTTGGACTTGGTTTGGTCGCAGTTGGCTTTTATTTCTAAACGACACATCTATCGATAGCAATTAACGACCCCTATCATAAAAACACCATGGTGTGAATGCCTGATAAATTCAATAATTTGCTGATAAATCGCTGAGAAGGTGTCAAAAACAACACTGGTGTACTCGAGTAGTACAAGTTGGTTGTTAATACTGGGCAATAAAGGGATTTGGGATGGTAAGTTTAAGCCAGACAGAGCTTGAATATCCAATTTGATTGTGAACTTATAGAACCTACTCTGTTTTTTACGAATGTCGGGACACATTGTCTCATATCTGGACGCCGGGCTAACACCAAAAAAGCGGGCCTATCCCGCCGAGATTGGGAGGTCTTGCATAATATGTTTTAATTGCTTTATCCGCATCTTAAATCAATGATTATCTAATCAGTACTTAGGTACTCAAATATTACCCAATTAAATCATCGTGGTTCTTAATTCTAGAAAAAGCGGACACAAAAGTATAAATAGTATCGATGGGAAGTAATCCAAGTCAAGTAGAAAATATTGAAATAAATTAGAATTACGGTAATCTGTTTTCCGGAAATATCTTATGTCTCATGAAAATAAACAGTATTTATTTATAAAAAAAAGAAGAACATAATAATCAACTTAACTTAAAAAAAATATTACTCTATCCAGTTTTTCAAAGCTGCACATACGATACGATTTATAGTGGTATTTGTGGCAATCAGGAATAGTACGTTGCTCCGGACGCTCATAAGTTCGGACATTTTAGAAAAATCGAATATTCGAATATATTCGAATAAGGACAAACGAATATTCGAATATCATTTTGGTATTCGTTCCCATCCCTAGTCTTTATGTGTATTTATGTGTACATATTACGAGGGTATGTTTCCCGGTAAGAGGATAAGCGAAATCTATGAAATATTGCAGACAGTATAGGTACAAAATGCATATAGGTGTTGGACATTTACTTTGCTTCGCTATTTGTAAATTATAATAAAAATGCATTTATTAATTGAACTTTAAAACCCAGTTGTTTTCCCTCTGTTTTTGAAAGAATCGGCTCTCGCTGCGTGTCCCTCGGAAGTTCTGCTAGACAACGCGACGCCAATGCCGACAGGGGTCACCACCGGAAGTCGCGCTACGGTGACATGCGCAGAAGGATACATGTCTACGGGAAATATGACAACAACCTGTGAGGCAAACCTAAGGTGGTCTCTGCCGGAAGGTCGTTGTTCAAGTAAGCAAATTGAGCGACATTTTTATTGCACCAAATGTTTTCGTGTCCGTAATTTGTATAAGTTTGCTATTTTGCATTACTTAAAATAAGCAGTTGCATTTTTCGCCAAGGATATTTCTCTAAAATCGAATTTCTTTAACAAGATAGTGTGGATTGTATCAAAATTGCCCGTTGATATGTATTTCAGATATGTTCTACCTTTATATGAGAAAAAAATGGCTTGGTTATTTCAAGCAAAATCCGGGAAGCAAAAACAACAACAACCAGAGATCCACACAAATTATTTTCATTAAAAAGTTTATATACTATTCTTTAAACAATTATGTTTCAAAACCTTAAACATAAATAATGAAGTATATTGAAACATAAAAAGTTATTCAAAACAATAATTCCAAAGCCCAAAATTGTGCCTTTAAAGTTTAAAACGAGCCTTTGTATTTAAATATTTGTATTGAACAATGAAGGTGCGTTCTGCGGGAAGCCTGCCTTGCGAGATTTTGTCAACGTCGTCAGCATCAGCGGCACGTCGTACTTCTACGGTGACGTCATCACGTACCGCTGCCGTGCCGGGGTTCAGCCAGCGCGCTTCCCGCCGGCGATCACGTGTCTGTCAGACGGAACGTGGGACGGGGAGATCGCTTGTGGGGGTAAACAAGGCTAATTTTAATAATAGATTGATTTTACCTTAGCGCACTTTTTTTAGCCCATGTGTACATGATGTTGAAAATATGTATTTTAATGTTAAGGTGGACCAGATCTTATTTTTTTTTTCATCTTACTAAATTAAATTCCCAGATTGATTGAGAAAGATAAAAAGGCAAGCATTGTATACACATACAAATGACACAATATATAGATTTCGATATTTGCTATAAATAACTGTATCTCTCTATGTTTAATACTTTGTGTAATCTATGAAATTTGCTTGTATCAATGATTACAATTATTAAATGACATGTAACATATAACGGTTACAAAGAAGCAGCACTATTTTCTTGTCTTATATGCACCGACAGCTCGAAGAGAGGATTACTTTCCAGAATATATTGACTTCATCGTTTCCACGAATCGACGCCCCCATTTTTTGCCTATTTCAGTCACCTGCAAACGTCCCTGTCAGCACGGTGGTATCTGTCTGGGCCTGAACCGCTGTAAGTGCCCGACCGGCTACGGTGGACCCGTCTGTGAACACGGTACGTCTTACGTTACGTTGTGTTACACTAGCCGCTCTCAAGTTGGAAACGTTTCTTCACATGTCGGGATGTCTGCTTTCATATTTCCGTGTCTTTAATACGTACACCAATTATGTTATATCTATCAAATCAACAGCTGATATCGCCCATGAAAAAAATGAATTTATGCTGCTGTTCTCGTTGTGTGTAAGATCAATTTGATCAAAAATCAAAATTGAAAATTGATTAAGTAAAATGCATGAAATTTGGCGATTTACTCAGCAAAATTGGCCCTGTGTGAATTTTGAACTATCGTTTAAATATGCATTATTTGAGCGAATTGAGATATCAATAAAAAAGAATCAATATTTTCGAGTTAAACGTCTCATTTATAAGACTAGCGGTTTATTCGGCCCATTGTTGCATGCACGTAAAGCCCCAGTCCCATATAAGCACGGATGGACACGGCAGTCCAGGATTATCCCGGATATGATCCTTGTTGATCCGGCATCTGTGTGGGACTGGGGCTTATACCACCGGACCTCCTCTACAGCTCTCTGCATCCTGCCCTGTCTGAACGGAGGGACGTGTGCCGCCCCGTACAAGTGTGCGTGCCCCGACGGCTGGGAGGGGGTCAGGTGTCAGACAGGTAACTTACAGGGGTTGTTGAGGGTAATGTAACGACGGTTCGTCCCAGAAATAATGAATTCTGTCCCCCCTCCGTCAAATTTAACTCTTAGCAAAGACATATGTGGCGTTTTAGTATTTATATTGGTTTCGCATATTGTCGTCAACATTTGTATTTGATAATTTAACACAAACTTAATTTCGATGATAAGTATGGCCCTTCCATTGCACAATTTTACTGGCTAAATATTTTTGGACAACCAAATGGGTAACATCTTCCCTTAAAATCACCTTAAGCGCAATTTTCAGTGGGAGTCACCAACATGTGTGTCGTGTTCTGAGAAAACTGGGCATAATGCTTGTGCGTAAATTGTCATCCCAGATTAGCCTGTGCAGTCCGCACAGGCTAATCAGGGACGACAATTTCCGCTTTTAAGGAATTTTTCGTTTGAATGATGTCTCTTCTTAGCGAAAATCCAGTTTAGGCGGAAAGTGTCGTCCCGGATTAGCCTGTGTGGACTGCACAGGCTAATCTGGGACGACACTTTACGCACATGCATTATGTCCAGTTTTCTCAGAACGCGAAACATATCATTCTTTTATTGGAGCCGGATATGACTCGTCTGACCGGCTCCATTTAGAAGGAGCAAGTGGTATGATCATTTCATTCTTACTTGCACATGAGATCTCTGAATGCAGTTGAGCATTGCTTGCATTGTCATTCTTTTTGCAGCTGTTTGTCGCAAGCCATGTGCCTATGGAGGGCGCTGTGTGGCGCCTAACAGGTGTCTGTGCAACCATGGTTACAGTGGCGCGTTCTGCGAGAACAAGAGGAGGGCATAGGGACGAAGCGATCTGCGTGCGGAGATACGCGCACATGCGTATACGAGGATATTACACTCGTGCAGTCGCAAACGACTATTGAACATAGCTATACAACTAAAAATATTGCATATTCATTCTAAAAATGATTGCGAATTGTAGAATTATGGCATGTCATATATGTGTGTTCATATGTTTTCTATTTGTAAACACTGATGTAAAACTATGTCCACTTCGGCTATTAGCCTTCTGAACATAATTTGAAATAAACCATAAATCGTATTAAGTTATATGGTAAAGAAAAACTTCACTCACTGTAAAGTGTAATACAAATATAGATTCATTTTAGTGAATTACTATTAATTGTCCTTATAAATGCTTTTCAAAACAAAACTGATGGAATTATCAATGTTTTTAAGATTATAAAAAGTATTAGGAAATATAATTGTGTTTTGTTATTATTTATGTATTTAGGCCATGCACGCATCACATATAACCGATAACGGGCCGACGGCGGCCCGATAACTAATCTTGCCCATATTGAGTAAAAGGGCTGCCCGTATGTAGCCCATATTGAGTAAAAGGGCTGCCCATGTGGGACCCATATAGGCACCTATATGGGTCCCATGTGGGCTGCCCACATAGGACCCAGATGGGGAGTGCATCCGGGATCCATATGGGTCCCATCTGGGCTGCCCCATATACACACATGGGGCAGCCCAGATGGGACCTATATGGAGCCCGGTTGCACTCCCCATCTGGGTCCCATGTTGGCAACCCACATGGGGCCCATGTAGGTGCCCACATGGGACCCATATGGGTCCCATATAGATTGTAAGCTGGGTGGTGTTTTATGATTTTTCGAAATAAAAGATGTGTTTTTTGTGTGTAGCTTAACATATCTTATTTTGTCTAATTCACAGAACCATAAAAAACCAAGATTAAGCATTGCCGATCGAGCGAAACAAATACTTTCGGCATTCGAATATTGTTTAATGTCATATTATTGAATTGATATTAATACCAATAACAGTTCATGTTGAACGTATACAAAATCAGAACATATCATCGATTCCAATGAAAGAGCGTTACGATACCAAGAACCATTAGTGTGTAAAATCTTACGATCTAAATATCTTTAAGTTTCGACTTAGTTTTTAGTTTAAATAACGAATCACATATGTTAATTATTGCTTATCCCATAGACACATCCCAATGGCGTCTACTAGGACTCCACTGCAACAATGACGGTTGCACCGCGACTGCACTACGATCATATGCAGCGTCCGCGCTGCAGCTCATGTATAACAATCCTTTTCCCCAGACATTTTCATTTATGTCTACGCATCAAGGTGTGAATACATTATTTGAATTAATTGAATTCACTAGATCATCGATACTGCTAAGTTACGGTTTTTTTTTAATTAAAAGCATAACTAGTTCTGGCTACCATAACTTTAAATGTCGCTTTTTTATGATTTTTGACTGGCGCGACTTTAAACAGGTCTGTCAAGATTATATAAACTGTTCGCTGAAGTTTCTTTAGCTAAAGCATAACGTGTTTTTGTACACAATACTGTCATCACATTTTTTATGTTTAACATACATTGATATCAAATTAGCTCTTGCCGCTAGAAAAGAAAGCATCAATTATCCGATTATGGTTGTAAGAACAGTTGAAAAATAAAAAAGGTTCCAGACCACATATTCTCAACATGTATCCATCAGTAGTGTGTAACCACCCTTTCGAGATGGCTGCGCCCATGAAACGTTGTTTTAGGATGATTGGTAAAACAAGACATTCTAGACTTGCCTCAGAGTATATAATACATGTTTTAACTGTTGTATGTTTCTTTTACATAATGGATGGTTTTACTTGATTCATTGGTTTTGGATCCTACTCAAAAGTGCTGAGTGTATGGCATAAATTCATGGAATAATTTCGGACAATGACATTTCGGATGTTTCTTGATATTATTTTCAGACATGTTGTCATTTTTCATATCGGTGTTTTATTTAACAATATTCTGATACATTTATATATTGTTCATACTTTTGTACAAAAATCAAATAAATTGACATCTAAATATCATTTACCTTTATATTTTAGATATTGGTGCCAACTTGACAGGTGAGGCGCCAGTTGTAAAGCTGCATGGGTTTTACATCAGCTCTTAAATTCAAGTATCCTCTTGTGTATTCTATGGGTCCACCTTTAAAAAGTGTGTAAACTACATACTAACATTTGTAGCGATATTGTGATAAGACATGACTGACATAAAATATTTTTAAGGCAATCTAAAACAATATGCCATAACTGGACAATGTTTGGATACTTCATGTCTGGCATAACCCCTGGCCTGTGTCCCTAGCACAAGTTCAATGTTCAATTATTGGCTCTAAAACAGCTCAATGTTCAAACATGTGTTTTAAGGTGTATGTGGAACATCCTGATTTTAATGGATTAAATAATTTAACCATTGTTGATGAAATACATGGAGTCATTCCTAAATAACATAAATGCTTTCTTGTTGTTTATGTTTTTTTATACGAGGTAATAATTATATTATTTTGAAATTAAATAAGCTTGAGAAAAGATTTTCCATGTTTGAAAAAAAAAGAATGTTGAACTTGTTGAGATAATAAAAATGTTGGTAATGTATTTGCTTCTTTATCTTTTACAGATCCTGTTTTTCGTGGATTATACAGAGGAAAACAACACCATGAGGGTTTGCCTGGAAATATTGTCTCTAATGATAAGTTTGCATAATCTAAATGTTGACATTAAAATATGTTGTTATATTTGATATGTATACAAATCTTAAGATTTTTTTTTGGTTAAACTTAAGAGGGCCTTACTTAGAGGAATCTGGTCAGAATGTTGACTTTTTAGGCCACACCAAATTGATCTGTTGGTCGTCGGATTTGCCGCACCTATTTTTTCAAAATGGAAAAAAAAACTTTTTTAACCGCTCGCACTCATTTTTGTGTCCTTCTGTAACCAAAGCGCATGTGTTTTTTTTAAATTTGTGAAAAAAACCCACTCAGAAACGAGTTTGACGCTGAGTACAAATGCCAAATATAGTGTTTCGTAACCTATTTAATAGATAACTGCAGACACTAAAAAATTCGATCAAGAAGACCAGAAAAAATAGGCTTCCTGTTTCGCTATCATGACCGTTGTAACAAATTGCGGTGAAAATTTGCGGCAGCCAACCCTTATAAATATAAACACATCTGCTACGTTCAGTCACTCAACTTCAGTGACTTATTTGAATTTGTTTTTTCACGTTCGAACATGCAACTATCAGCAGATACAGTACCGTTGAAGCATGTTCAATTTCAAACAACATCGGGAAACATGACGTAAGATTTGTTATGCATTTTCTTCATTAAATCGGCATATGGACGGTATTTCCCTATATGTAGGCAAATTTTTCCTATTACATCATTTTAAGTGAACAAAAAATAAACATAAAATCATTTAAGGCTGGTTCTAAAAGTGGCACAGGGACAATGTTTTATAAGTATTAAAATACATGGTTGACGGAACATGTTTGACAGCTAGGTCCGTGTATTTCTGAAACATCAAATAAGTTCCTTGTAATGTATACATTTATTTAGAAAAATACAATACCGTTCTAGCCATCGATATGCCCCTTTTAAAAGAAGGTAGAGACAATGGATTATATGCATGGCCTTTGTCCGACTGTCTGTCATTATTTGGAAGTATACAAAGGTGAAACTAGCTTTAGACTTGTGTTCTACATTTTAAAGTTTAAGTGCTGAAACCTAATTTTTAGTGCATTTTTATTTGAAAAGTATGTATAAAACTCATAGATATAGTATTGCTTGTTTGTACATAGATTCTTCTTTGTATAAGAATTTATTTGAATGTAAACTATAGCTGTTAAACCCGTATCTCTTGTTAATGCAATATTTTCTATCGAAATGTGATTTTTTTTTTATTCTTCGCTCTTCGCTCGCTCAAGAATTTTCCTGTTTTCAAAAAAAATTTTTTTTTTTTTTTTTCGCTCGCCTCTTCAACTTTAATTTTTTTTTTTTGTAAATTAAATGATTTCATGTGAAACACTAAATGTAAAACACATCAATTTTTTACTTAATTTTACTGCATGGTTGTTTATTTTAGATGATTTCCTGGACATGTTGAAAAGGGCAAAGGATGTTGGGGTTGAAAAAGTAAGGTTTCCTATGCAAAATAAACATCTCCCATGATTTTAATCTTACTCACTTGAGTGCAGATATTGATTACGAGATTTTAAAATTACCTTTTGGCTGTCAAGAGTCCTTTGTTTTTTACATTTACAATGTCTATAACTATGGATCTTCTTAATTGCCTAATCTACATGACTTTTTTTGTACACAATATTGTATTGCTTCAGTGAAATATAGCTTGTGAACATTCTAGAGGGCATACTTTTGTCTTATCAAGATCACAGTTTCTCGAATCATTTGTTATATCTTGTGGTAGGCTGTTGTTGTGGGAAATCATTGTATTTATAAACAATTTGGTTGACATGATATCTCTCTAAACTCTGGGCAGATGTTGTTTCAACTATGAAGAAATGTTCCTTACATAATACTCTTTTTTCTGAAGAATTTCATTTAATGTTGCCTCAAACTTGGGTAAGAACCTCAAGGCCCTAATACGTATTGGCAACAAGTGATCAATTAAATAAACAAAGTCTTTGTAAGTCATACAAGCTGCTGAAATGGTTCCTAAACTTTAAATGTTTGAAAAAAAGTTTATTTTAATATTTTCTATACACAATGTATATATGTGTATCTTTTATTGCCAAATTACAAAAGACTTGTGAGTCTTGTGGCCCTTTATATACATTTTCCTTTAAAGTAATGTATGGTAAGTGTGTAATTGAAGTACTGATAGATTTTATATTTCAATCTTCAATTCCGCAGATCATGGTCACAGCTGGATGTTTAAAGGATGCCAAGGAAGCGTGTGAGTTGGTTAGCAAACATGGTTAGTTTCAATTGAATTGAAGAAAAATTCAATGATGATGTAAATGCATTTTATGACAAATTAATTTGATATACATGTACTAGTAATCCTACTCTTCCTCAAATGTATGTGGCAATGTTTAATAGTAGATGCCAGAATACAATACATTTTCAAGATTAATCTACACACAAATCATAATTAACAGTTATACAACATATAATCTTTTAACATACAAAGGATAATTCAATCAAAATTGATACTATTCATTAACAATCAGGTTATCAATACCAAAACCATGTTGAAAGTTCCCATATGTGTCGTGTTCTGAGAAAACTTGGCATAATGCATGTGCGTTAAGTGTCATCCCAGATTAGCCTGTGCAGTCCGCACAGGCTAATCAGGGATGACACTTTCTGCCTAAACTGAATGTTCGCTAAGAAGACTGCACAGGCTAATCTGGGATGACAATTTACGCACAAGCAGTATGCCAAGTTTTCTCAGAACACGACACATATCAGCTCGTACAGAAAACAGATGGTAATACAATTACAGAGGATATGTACACAACCATTGGTTGTCATCCGACCCGCTGCAGTGAGTTTGAGAAGTCGGGGGATCCAGACGGTTACATTAATCAACTTCTAGATATTGCAGCACAAAACAAGCATAAGATTGTAGCTGTTGGCGAGTTTGGACTAGGTACTTTGTTAGCTCAGTTGTACATTGTTGAACCATCCAAGTACAATGCATGCTTAAGTGATGTTTAAAACATGCGGTAATGTATTATTTTTTTTTGTTTATTTGTGTTAAAGTTTGCACGATATATTTTCATCATTATTAAGTCATTTCCGTTTGCCTGTCTAACTTCCTGTTAACACGAACTTGCCAGACAAAGTATTCCTACACTACTACAAATACCACATTCAAATGTGCATGCATTGTTCCTAACTCTTTCAGTGCTGGAACCAAATTTTGAAGGCCTTTGCAAAAAGTTTGGATCCAGATGAGATGCCACAGAACGTGGCGTCTCATCAGGATCGAAACTGTTTACTATTCTGATAGTATTCTTTGCAAAAAATCAAAGAAAATGCTAATTTTAGAAATTCAGCAGACAACATTTTAGCAGACGACAAATTTCCCAGCATGCAAAGGGCTAATGATATAAAGTTGGGCATGGGCCATTTTGTTTAACCTATGTTAAAAGTTGCTCCAGTCATTCCGATTTTCATCTTTCTATAATATGGTTGCAACAACTTGCTACAAATAACAACATGCAGCATTAAAGAGTATTCCTTACATGTGTATCAAGCTTATCTTGTCTTGAGAACTACAAGTTGATGTGTGTTTTATTAGATACATGTAGCTCATACGTAATATAATTTTTTACCGGTAAATAGAAATGAAACTATAGCCATGCACAACATCAAGGCATATAACCAAAAAGAGATCTGTAATTAATAGTAACTTTTACTATGCTATTAACAGATTATGACAGATTGCAGTTTTGTCCGAAGGAGACACAGCTGAAGTAAGTTCTTAAAATGAGCCTCGCTATGTTAAAAAAGAGGGTTAATGCATGTTTGTTAAGTGTCGTCTCAGATTAGCCTCAGGGACAACACTTTCTGCTTTTGAAGTATTTTTCTTTTTAAGGAATTCACTTCTGGATGACAATCCAGTAAAGGCGGAAAGAGTCGCCCCTCATCTGGGACAACACTTTAAGCACATGCATTTAACCCTGTTTTCTGAGAGCGCGACTCAAATATTGATTACAGTGATTGAGCATGTTATTTGTTATTGGAAAATTGTAAATTATGTGTTTTACTGATTAAAATGTATAATTAGTACTGTTGCCATTTCGAACATGTTTTCACAACACATGACAAATAAGTCTTGTTCTGAGAAAACTGGGCATAATGCATGTGCGTAAAGTGTCGTCCCAGATTAGCCTGTGCAATTCGCACAGGCTAATCAGGGACGACACTTTCCACTTTCATGACATTTTTCGTTTAAATGAAGTCTGTTCTTAGCAAAAATCCAATTTAAGCGGAAAGTGTCGTCCCTGATTAGCCTGTGTGGACTAAGATGACACTTTACGCACATGCATTATGCCCAGTTTTCGTAGAAAGCGACTCAAATAAGTCTTAGACATCTTTATCAATAGTCACATATATAGGTGGGTGGGGAATGAGACTATTAATGCAAGTACATGTGGCCTAAGCATATTATATCTTGTCAGAAGGCCCAAAACTCATGACATACTCATAGGGGTGGGGTGGGCGGCAGGGATAGGGTGGTCTCACAATTATTTTTATGAGAATTATCATATGCAGCATATGATAATTCTCATAAAAATAATTAAAACAAATTAATGAGAAGGATTGAATTTAAAACATTAAGGACAGTGTTACATGTAAAGACAGTCTGATTCAAATCACATTATTTACAATTTGTAACACATATTCATTATACATTATAAGTAGAAAGATCATGTTATGTAAATTGTATATCATTATGACATTTGCTGTATTTTAGGTAGAACCCATCTTATTTTAAACAGCCTTTTGTAAGAAAGATTTGGTTTAAACAAATTTTTCATCACATATTAACAATAAAATGTTTACTTTAGCTTGAGCCATATATTTTCTGAATCCACATAACACATAATACTGTTTCAGGTATTTTGAGCGTCAGTTTGAGATGGTGGAGCAGCTACAGTTACCGCTGTTCCTGCATTCTCGCAATGCTGCTGAAGACTTCTCAGCCATCATCAGTCGCAACAGGGACAAGATCAAGGGGGGCGTGGTAAGGAACAAGTATTTTGAAATAAAGGACCTTAACATGAATACAATCTGTAAAAAAAAATGAGAAAACTAGTAACCATGCAGATTGTTTGTTTGTCATTTAAATGATCGCAGCAGATTGGATTTCTGTTGTTCAGCCCTCTGCATGAACAAAACTCGTTTTTGTTGCTGTTCGTTTGTTGCTATAATACTTAAGCAGATTATCAAGAGTATTATTTGTACTAAGTATTAATTTTACTTTGGGCCAACAATTAAAGTGTAAAATCCAGAAAGAATCACGCTCTAACGTGTATGTTAAATAAAGGGTGAACATATTCACTTGCATGTGAAATTGCATGTGCACATATGCACTTGTATGGGAAATTGCATGTGAACATATTCACTTGTATGTGGCATACACAGATGCACTTATTCGTTTGTATCTAACATTGCATATGCACATATTAACTTTTGTGTTACATGGCACCTACACTCATTCACTTGCAAAGTACATAGCAGGTGAAATACTTAACTCATTTGTGACATTGCAAGTGCACTTGTTCACCTTACTGTGTCATTCAGGTGCACTCATTTACTGGCACCAAGGAGGAAGCTGCTGATATACTGGATCAGGGACTCTTCATTGGAATCAATGGATGGTGTGTGGGGAGTACAATGCATTTCTGCCACTAATTCCATTTCAATGAGTAAAAATAGAGTATTGTAATTGCAACATTTTTCTGATTCACAATACTCAATACATTGACGTTTTTTTCTGGCTTTAAGTACTGCCTGTGCTGCACATAATTGATTAAGCCAAATGTAAGAGAAAAAATGTTTGATTTAAAAAAATATATTATACTAGGGAAAAACACCTTTACAAAAAAAAAGCTTTTAATGATAGCTTGAGCATTAAGATTCAATTCCTGCATTTTTTTTTGTTTTAATACTACTTGTTCATTAAATTTAGACATCTAATAACCTCCTCTGAACTTTGAGTAGCCTTTTTAACGCTTAACCTTGCTATTATTTACCTTCATCAACTGACACCAATTTTGATACATTAAACATTATTTTTAATAAATCGAGCATTCTCCATTCGCCTTAAACAAAAGAGGCACTGTAGCCGGTCGTTTTTTTTGTTTCAGTTCCCTGAAGACCCAGGACAACATTGATGCCATGTGTTCAATACCAACTGACCGAATCACGATTGAGACAGGTAATCAGATATTTCAACCCATTTATGCCTAGTGGACTCTCCCATCCTTCTAAATTGGATCAATTTATTTCCAAAATTAGGGATGTGTAGTATATTTATTTCTATATTTAGAATATTTCTTACAGAAATTCCTTAAGCAAACAGCGCAGACCCTGATAAGACGCCGCATCATGCGGCGTCTCATCTGGGTCTACGCTGTTTGCCAAGGCCTTTTTTCTAGACGCTAGGCATAAATGGGTTAATATAGTTTTTTGAATATTATTTAGTCGCTTACAGAGAAAGAAATTGAATTTTAGTATTAAAACAATGCCCAAAACTATGTGTGGAATTTAATAGGTAATGTTTCCCTACATGGTGTGATTAAGTGACAGTCATGGTAAATTGATGGTAATGATGATGATGATGTTAATGATGATGTTGATGATGTTGATGATAATGATGATGATGATGATGATGATGATGATGATGATGATGATGATGATGATGATGATGATATGGAGGAGGAGGATGACAGAAATTCTTTGTATTATATTTCTTTTTCATCATTACAAGTTTGATAGTATAAAATGCACAATGCCGATGTCAATTTGCAGATGCGCCATGGTGTGATATACGTAACACGCACGCTAGCGGCAAGTTAGTACAGACCCAGTTCCCAAGCAGGAAGAGTGATAAATGGGTGAAAGGATGTTGTGTGAAGGGCAGGAACGAACCAGCAAATATCATGTGAGCTCATGTAGAAGTGGGGAGGGTATTCTGAATTCACCATTGATATATATATTATGTTGACATCTCTTCTGACGCTTTAAAACTCTGAAAGTCTACTGTGTGTTAGATTTATTGTACTAAAATATAGAAGACCAAGAAAGCGGACCCAGACCCTGAGTTGTTATTTCTATGAATTAAATGTTATGTGTAATTTATGTTCTATAAAAATTCATGCATCATGAAGGCTTAACATACATTTACATACAGAACCTATAATATTGACTTAAATGTATTTGAATGCAAAAAAAGCTCAATTGGTAATGTAATTGATAAGTTGCACGTATAATATTATAACTTTCAATACACTTTCATATCATTATTGAGTTAATTAATTAATTAAACAACTGAACTGTATTTAATATTTCAGACAAGTGTTGGAGGTTTTAGCAGCTGCTAGGAAAGAAGACATTACTGAGATGGCAAACACGATATTTGAAAACACGAGAAAACTGTTCTTTCCTGACAGCCCCCATTGATTGTTTGTTATTTAATGTAACTGTAATCAACAGAAAATAAATTATTTAAAACATGTGATTGATTGTTTGTTAGTACGATATATATTTAAAGTTTTAAAGATTTTATTTACAGCATTCCCAGGAAAGCTATGACCCATGGAGACAAATTTCAGTATGTGTTTTATGATAACAACATTTATAGACATATGAACATACTTATAAAAAGAAAAAAGAACTTTAATTATGAGCAAGGCATGTTACTTAACATAATAAATAACAGATACATAAACTATATCAATACATAATTAACAGTAATTTATACATACTACACTAATATTAAAGCAGAAATAGCCATACGATAAATTGATGCATAAATGAATACATACTTCTATTTATCACACAAAAACTAGCGTAGCGAACACAAACATAACGCCAACAATACTGATTTGATACAAGCGACGTGGAGTATTATAAATCCCATTATACATTGTAGTTCCCTAAAAACACGTTTATATGAACACAAATATGTGACATGAGGGTTGGACGCGTTACATTCTAATCACGGAAACTCACTTGTTCCTTCCATTAAACACATGGATATATGTATTTATTATCGTTGTGTGAATGAATAAACTGGTTATACAGGTTTTTGAAGGTGATACATATCCATTGGTGCGGAAATCAAGATTTCCTCGTGCACATATTTGTAGGTTTGGTCATTCGACAGGCAAGAAGGGTAGAGCGAATACGTGATTTAAATCGTTTTATTTATTTATGCTCTGTTTGTTTTGAGGTTAATATTATGTTTTATGTGTTTCAGTGAGTTTTATGAGAGCAGGCGGATGACTTGAGATAGAAAGGGGCATTGGTTCCGGACATTTTACAATGGGATTTTTATGGTTTTATAAAAAGAATACTTAACGTTTACGATACAGTAACTGCTGATTATTTGAAGATTTCTCTAAAATTAGAGGTTTCAGGAGGTGATGAAGGCACCTAGACACCGGTCTTGAGCTATGGGTCCTCATACGTCCCCCTGCCATTAAAAGAAAAATGAAAAATGAGCAGTAGGGCTGCGTATCCCGCTCGCGGTTAAACCTGAATCGTTCGTTACTACCGATTATTGTTTGGGGTGTACGTGAAGTCATGTGCACTCCTCTTAATTGGTGGTAATGGATAAAATCTTGCAATTATCGCAGCTGCTTTTACCAAAACTAATGCTTCACTTTGTGCACTTTTCGCAAATTGGCGTGGTGGATGAGCATATGGGGCGTCCTGGGGCGGTTGTTCGGGCCGTGGCGTTCTTGGGCTTGTGCTTTTGAATTGTGTAGTTGAAATTTGCAATTGTATGATTTTGAGTTCAGGCTTGACGTCTGATGGGTACTAATATTTTACTATTCGCATGCAAAGCATGTGCATGTTAAATGATATTTATAACGCCATGTTCTACAGAATAGATTTAGTATCGTTTCAGTTCTTAGATATATGAGAAGGATGTCGCAACGTTTACTGACGTCTCGAGACCCTTCAACTGAGCGGTGTCGTTGGGGTCGATCTCTGTTGCGCATTGAACACATACGATCGTCAGAAAAATTGTTTCTTGCATTTATGTGTAGAAAGCCCTGTCAAATACAAACACCCACTCCGTGCGTGTTTCAAGAAATAAAATACCCTGCTTGTCATGACACCTAAACACAAGTGTTTGTTTTTATTCTAAATGGTTAGATGATAAATTATTTATGTTTGTCATAAAATGTAATGGAATATAAAACATAAATAATTATAAGTTTAAAATAGGACAGCAATACAAATCGGCGACATGATTTTATCTGTTCTGTGTTGTCTTGCAAAGTGTATAGTCTGGTTGACATGACGTTAATTTGCACTTTTATGCTCGTTTACAGGTATGATTTGATAACTTCTACACTGCCGTAATTCAGTCAAACGCTGTTTTAGAAACCAATTAACGCACACTTTCACGAACAGCGGCGATGACGTTTTCGCTGCATCAGTTCTGATGGTTGGCTTATTAACTCATAAGTCTAAAATTTGTTTTCAAGCATACATTTCGTCCGTTTTATATACTTTTAAAGTAAGAAGCATATTTCCGTATATTGTGTGTGCCTTTTGTACGGCGCGACAGTCCGGCTAGCGCAGTGGATGGTACACTAGCATCTCAGCTAGGCGGTCCCCCACACAATCGGCGCATTTTTATTGGATTGGTGGTCATCATAACGGACAGTTGTGGGTTAAATAAATCGTGTGAAGTGAATGATAACACCTGTATTTTCTAAAAATATTGAGGCTTATTCACTGTGAACTTGAAATAGTCTGTCAACCATTGAAAACAACAATGCCAAGACAGAAAACAAAATGGTTTCAAAGCCTTAATCATTTTCGCAAATGAAAACACACATATGCACGCAGGCAAGCAGGCACGCATGAACACTTACACACGACATTAATTTTAATTTAATGGACATATTTCCTTCGATTATACAGAAAAATCGCAATCGGGAAAATGCTAACGTGTCGGTATGTATTATTTCTTCAGTGTCTCAGGAAGTAATAACTGGAATAAGTGTACCCCGTTTACACCGAGGTGTGGTAACTGGAGTTACACAAACGAAAAATAAAGAAGAAACAAAAACTGACAGGCAAAGAACGAGCAGGAGCTGGCAGATTAGAGCCGACAATTTCGCTGTTAAGCCATGTTGTAATAGCAAGCGGATTATAAACCATCAGCAACACAGAGGCTTTTACCTGCCATGTTAGGAATCGTGTTGAGCCTGGGACAGTGACGGCACATGCTCCGAATGGATGGAGCATACAGTTTCGGAGCATGTAGTCTTATTTATAAGACGTTGCCAAGAATTTAGAGATACTTTTTATACGGGCTAAATTCTTTGGAACAAATATTACCCATATAAAAAGTAGCTTAATATTTGAGAGCGTCAACAAGTTGGACTACGGAGCATGCGCCGTCACTGTCCCAGGTTCAACACGGTTCCTAACAGGTGGCATTTAAAGTCTCTGTGTTGCTGAGGGGTTATAGGCTGCGCGCAGTTGAGCTATTTTTAGTTATGTGGATGAAACATATTTAAGATCTGTCGTACACCTATTTTAAAAAATCAAACAAATCTGTAGATACATCGCTAACTTGTTAGTTTAATATGTATTATAGATATGACTTATCGATAAAACGTTCAACGTACACATAATTAGTTCAGACCAATATAATAATTTGTGTTTGTTTCCTTTTCGTCGTTGCCATTCAGGTGAATTAAAAAGACCGTAAACATTAAAAAAATAGTACTTTGTAATTTATTTTGATGTTATTTCTTTAAAATTAACAGACATGCATCAGTTGATTACGCAAGCACTGACATGCAGTGCCGGAATAGCATCGAGGAGGCTCATAGGCAGTGAAACCTTTGGGGCCCTCGCCAACGGCTCCAAGTCGGCCTAGTGTCTACAAGAACGCCAGTGCCCAGTCGATTTCACTCGTTTAAATTAGCATATCAATGCCAAGGCTGGCAAGACATTCATTGTTACAATGTCTCACTGGTTTTGTCAAGTTATTAGATTAGGCTAAGTAAGTAAAAGGAATTCTTTTGTCACGGTCTCATTGGGCCCCTAAATGTCCTGGGGCCCAAAGGAAGTTTTCCTACACTGCCTAATGGGTAATCCGGGACTGCTGACATGAATCTGTTAACTATATTTGTATAAAGTCAAACTATAATGAACGAGATTAAATGCATCTCGCGCAGAATGAATTAAAATAACTTCGTGTTTGTTGTTGATAAATGGTGCATTATCCATGTTGAATTATAAATTGTTGTCTTTGCCCATCATGTTTTCGATGCATTAACACCGCATCGCATCTATTGACTATGTTTGAAATAGAAAGGCAACTGTTTGTTATTCATGATGTTAACACGCATATGGGAACATTTTAAACTAATACATCTATTTCAAATAAATGCGAACCTTAAATAAGTATTTTATGCAAACATACAATATCATACAAGATTAGGTAAACATGAACTTGACTGAATTGTGAAGCTTATAATAGACATCAAAACAACCTCTACTGTCTACTCAAAAATATTGTTTTGTTTTCACAAATGCAAAGTTAAGATTGTCCACACAAATATTATTATTAAGATTTAAAAGAGAACTATTGGAAAAAAAGCAAACATGTATGCTGAGCATGACCAATATTTATTTATTTTTGTTCATTAAGTATGTTGAGGAATATGCAAGTTTTATTAATGCATAACATAACTTTTGTAAAATTTAAGACAGAAAGACAAGAAACGTTGGACAAATTCAGTATTGCTGAGTGCCTTCCCAGGATGCTAATTGACTAATGACTATTCTTATTTTTAAGTATTGACTTTGGATTTTTGGACTTAACTTGAACATAGCTGCTTCCCTCGTGTTGCAATTGTTAACCAGGTTTTCCGAAGGAAAAAAAACTGGTTATTAGATTGCTGAATGTCGGCGGGCGGGCGGGAGGCGGGCGGGNGGACGGTGTGTCATGCGAAAGAATTACGTCGATATCTCCAAGGTCAAGGTCACACTTTGAGAAAATAGATTGAACTTAACACAAGGGAGTTAACTAGGAACAATCAGTAACAATGCACATTTTGAGTTGTCTCCCTTTATCAGACTTTTTTTTCCAAATAAAAAAAAAACTGGTTTTGTGACAATTTTGTCCCTTGTTTTCCTTTAAGATACAAATTTCATTTCGCTCATTAGCAAAAAGTAGATTGAAATAAAAGTTACATGAAACTTTACAGTGATTTTTAATTTTTAATGATGCAATATAAATTTTAACAATACCAAAACGAGTGGCGTTTGTAACAAAGATACACCCGTCAGTAAAGCTGCATTTTACTTGTTAAGATTAGACAAAGTCTCAATTCATTAGGTTTATTTGTCCAGTGACCTTGATTTATGACCACGTCATTTGAACTATTGTGTGATCTTGTTCGCAACACTCCTTATAACCACAGGTGTTAAGTTATTTGTAAAACAACATATGCAAGACACAGTGCCAGATACTTATTTCATAATTTTGAACTTTGAACTTGGTTTTGACCCTTACCTTGGGCCTATGAACCTGATTATTGCGCGCAACACTCATTTCATTATAATGATTACTTTAAAAGCTATTAGAAAATACCTGAATTTGAATTTGAAGCTAGAATTAAAACCTTTACCTTAGACATATTGACCTAACGACGTGGTGTTTGCATGAGACACATCGGTCGCAGGTAGGGTCGGTATCTGACCAAGTATCGTTGTCAAGGCAACGCAGTTCCTTCTCGCCATTCAAGTTGTATCCCGGCAAACACATGAACGAAGCTATGGAGTTGAAGTCTACGATTATTTCGGCGTTTGTCGGTGGTTCTAGGTGAGGACAGTTATATTTGACACATAGTGTTTCGTTGCCGCTCCAGATCCCGCTCTTTAGGCAAGTCCTTGTCGAAGCGCCTACCAGCCTGTACCCTCGCTTGCAAAGAAACGGTCAGGGTTGTGCCGTAGGCGGTTTCAAAACCTGTTTAACAATAATAAGATTATACATGTGACGCCAATTGAATTTCTATTGGTATACTATTGTAGGACGAGGTGTTGTTGTTGTTGTTTGTTGGTTTGTTTGTATTCTTTTTTGTGTATTTTAATATAATGGTTCATCGATTCGCTTGACATTCTCATGTATGCACTAATGAAATACATTTTGTACATGTGCACTGACAGTAAATACTTCGATATGTATAAATGTTTATAAGAACAAAATAATAATAATAAAGGCATTTACCAGACGTCTGTCCGTTTCGAACGCTTAGTCTTGGACATTCAACTGCGTTGCAGACGACAATTGGACGGTCCCACTCGCCCGTCTCCAAGCACGTTCGGCTGTTCGACACTTCGTCAATAAAGTACCAGGCGTCGCACTCGTACGTCACCACGGACCCATACGTGTAGTTATCTCCGATCATTCGTCCATTAGAAATGACCCGCGATGGCTAGTCGCACTGCACTAGTTCGCATCTCGGTGCGTTTCCACTCCAGGTTTTATTTCTTTGGCAGACTCGTATGCCGTCTCCAACTAGATAATAACCCTTATCGCAAACGAAGGAAACAGCCGACTGGAAGGAGGTCTCGTTGAACGTCGTGTTTCCGTTTTGAACGGACTGTGGGAGGCCGCAGTCCACCGGTATGCAACGGGGCTCGGATCCAGACCACGACAGGTTGGCGAGGCAGCGTCGCACTTCCTCGCCAAACAACTGGTGACCGTCCTTGCACACGTAACGTATAACGGAGCCGACGTTGAGGTCTTTAAAGCGCAGTTCACCGTTGAGAACATATTCGGGTGCGATACAAACTTGGGCAACGCAGGTTGGAAACGGTCCGGACCACTTTCCACTGGCTTCACAATTCAACACGTTTAGTCCTTCGTCAATCGCATAACCGTCGTCGCAAACGTACGTAACGTTACTGCCAAACGTAAACGCCTCATACAACGGCCTTCCATTAAGAACTGCGATTGGCTGTGGACAAGGAATTATCAAACACTCGGGCAAGTTCGCTTCCCAAAAACCTGTATTTAGACATTCGATTTCGCCTCTTGTGTTTAAGCTGTTCGACGAAATCGCATATCCATTAAAACATATGTATTGTACCTTGTGACCAATGTCCAACAGTTCAAGGTTCTGTGGGTTTTCATAAATAGCGTGGGCTACATACGGCGGACTCGCGCATTTAATTGCTTCACATTCTGGCGGTGCAACGGACCATTTCCGGTTCGATTGACACGTTAACGTGGCATCGCCGACAAGCCGGTAACCATTCTCACATTCGTACGTGACTGAATCTTGGTAAAAGTAAGAGCGGCCTGCATAAAAGCCATTCGCAACCGCCGCTGGTGCTTCACATGATACCTTACTGCACACCGGTGGATCGTTCTGCCACTTTCCGGTCTCTCTGCACGTGCTCTGCGCAGCCCCTATCAGCTCATAGCCTTCGTCACAAACATAATTTATGGCATTGTTAAGTGTGAAATCCCTGCCAACTATTTGCCCAAATTCAATACTTAAAGGTTTTCCGCATGAGATTGGCTTACAAACCGGTTCGGTGCCGCTCCATCTGGCGTTCTGTGCACACGTTCTTGTAGTGTTCCCAACAATCAAATATCTCAAGTTGCATTCGTATTGTATCGACACGCCGTACGTAAATTGTCCGTTTTCCGGTAGAATGATACTACCGTGCAATATTGAATCCGGTTTGCTGCACCTCACGGGCTCGCATTTCGGAGGTTCTCGGCTCCATTTGCCGGTCTCAAAGCACTCGACGACATCCTTAAAGCTCGCTTCGTAACCGGGATAACATGTGTACCTGACCTGACCGAGGAAATCCAGTGTATCGTACGTGTAATTTCCGTTAGCGACAGATTGAGGCTTCTGGCACGTGATCACTGTGCACTGAGGTAACGGGACGCTCCACGAACCGTCAGGAAGACACGAGATCCGCCCATCCTTGTTAGATACATCTTTTGCGAGTTCAAACCCGAACTCGCAGGTATACGTCAGAAACGTTCCGACCGGAAAATCCGTTACACCGGAACTGAAGGCCGCCGTACCATGATCAATCTTCGGCGGTAGGCCACATTTTTGCGGGTCACACGTGGGGATGCTTTGGTCCCAGGCTCTGTACGAGTGACAGAAGACGGACGTGTGTTCCGTGTAAAATCTATTGCCCGCCGAGCACTCGAAGTTCACTTCACTTCCGGGGCTGTACTTGTTGTCGGGTGTCCGGTTGATCACCCGTTTGTTCTCCGACAGCGCGAGGATGGAGCATTTAATGGCTGTAAGACAGAACTGAGTGAGAGTTTTCGACCTATTTTCAGTATTTATTTTACATTATATACTGTTGGGGATAAAATAGGTACACATTTTTGTTCAAATACTAGTACGCGTTTAGTACTTTTCACAAATAATCATATGCTTATATGACAAAGGTAAAGTGATCCAACGTTATTGTTATCATGTGTCCTATAATATTATTGAAATATTTAAACAATTTGGGAACTGTTTTTCTTTATCTGACCATAAACAAGTATTATTTTAGCCTGTATGTGCCACACTCAATGCACATGAATACACTGATTTACTGACTGTAAAGCTACAGAGTTAAAAAGTAGTTACCTAAAGACATAACTTGAATACACCTACTAAATACTGTTGACGCACGCCAACAGTCAAACGATGAGCATATTGCACGTGATAACCTTCGCACGTGGGCGTCTCCCCTCCCAGAAGCCGAACTCCCCGCAGTACTGCGTGTCGGACCCGACCAGCAAGTAGCCCTTGCTGCACGAGAAGCGCACACGGTGGTCGAAAGTGTAGTCGGTGCCTTCGATAATGAACCCGTTCCTGGGCATGCGCGGGACAGCGCACTGGACTACTGCGTGTTAATCAAAAGGTAAACGTACGTCAAGCACATTGTCGGTTCAGGTACTATTAAAAAGTACCCCGGGTACTCTTAAGTATACTACAAAGTACCCGAGTGGAACATATACAATATTCATGTATATGTATACCCCGGAGTATGGTCGGATGCCTATAAGCGTATTTTCCGTGCCCGAGGTATTTTTCAGTACACGGGGTACTTTACGACCAATCGAGCGTTAGTATCAACGTACTGGTATATTGCGTTGTTTATTTGACAGTCACAGGTAATGTATGAGGTAAAGGTATGTGCGACGTCAGAGAATCAGCCGATTTTAATCGAACACAAATCAAGTATCACAAACCCCAACGCATGTTTGTTTTTAAACAGGGTTTGTTTATTTGTTTTTTTAATCAAAACGAAAAGTATGCTTATGATTGTTTATGTAATCCAAACGTTTTAACAGGTTTACCCTTGCTATATTTAAAACTCAAAAATCGTAACAGCTATTTAGCAAAGATGAGCTGTTAAATATATAGTTAATAACTATGTGCTATACACTGACTACAACATGCATAATGAGCTCGTTCCTACTTTCACATATGTGTCGTGTTCTGAGAAAACTGGGCATAATGCTTGTGCGTAAATTGTCATCCCAGATTAGCCTGTGCAGTTCGCACAGGCTAATCAGGGACGACAATTTCCGCTTTATGGAATTTTTCGTTTAAATAATGTCTCTTCTTAGCGAAAATCCAGTTTAGGCGGAAAGTGTCGTCCCTGATTAGCATGTGCGGACTGGACAGGCTAATCTGGGATGACACTTTACGCACATGCATTATGCCCAGTTTTCTCAGAACGCGACACATATAATCATAAGCAATACTTTGTGCAATTTACTTTAAAAAAGAGACACAACTTATAACTTTCGTAGTAAAATGACCGTTAATTAATTATATTCGAACAAATAGTGTGACAACTCAAACAAACGAAAGTCGCCACGTACGTGCGCACTTGGGCGGCGTTCCCTCCAACTCCCACTCCCCGGTGACGAGGCAGTACGACGTGGGCTTCCCCACGAAGTTGAATCCCACCTTGCAGCTAAACTGGACCTCGGAGCCGGCCCGCAGGGTGCTCCACGTGGCCTCCCCGAAATCGAACTTCGGTGGCTCCGGGCAATCTGAGCAACGTAGAATGTATACTTTATAATTTTATAACGTTTATTGTTTGGAACAAAGGCTCTCAAATTCTTCATATTCTTGATAACATCGTGACAATACTTGTGTCAAAACTTGAGTCATTTTGTTACACGTTAAACGGACCTTTTCACAGATTTTGGCATGTTTTGAAGTTCGTATGCTTTAAATTGATATCTGTAAGTATCGGAACTTAATGGTTCCAGAATAAAATAAAAAAAAACAGAAAAAAATAATAAAGAAATAAAAAAAGTAATCCACTCCTGGGCTCGAACCACTGACTCTTGGAGTAAAAGTCTAGCGCTTTAACCACTCGGACATCCGTGTTGACGTATCACAGTATGTTTTATATTGAATATATTCCTAATATAAGCTATGCTCGTAATGTCACAAATTATAACGATTAGAACAGAACTTTCCAAATTATAAAATCGTTTGTGTTTGTAACGCTTTATAATTTTCAGGTTTTTAAATCGTCAAAAGAAGCATATAATGGATATTTTAGAGCATGGTAAATGTTCAGTATTACTCTTTCATAGCAAAAAAAAAACATAACAAAAACGAAAATTTGAAAATCTGAAGCATTTTTTTTCCAATTTGTCAATTTATCCAAACGTGAAAAGGTCCCTTTTGTTATTGCATGAATCAAACGCAAATAATTACTTGACTATAATGGCAGAAAACATTGAAATTATTATTACCGGTAATTCGTGAGTGTGTTTACTTAGTACCTTAAACTTGCGTTAAATTTGTGACGCGTACGTGTTGTAAAACAATTAGTTGTATAATTACCAAACTATGTCTATATAGCTGTCTATAAAGGTATATGTGTATTTATACATAAGCCATTGTGATGTTTAAATGATAGAAAGAGAATAGACATTGCAGCTTGAAAATCTAGACCGCTGTATGTATTTGTCTTTTATAAAAGAAAAATAAATACAGTTTACATCGTTGGTGCTAAACAATTAATTGACAAAATAATAAATAAAATTATACAACCTGGGTCCATGTATCTTTACTGAATCCCGACATGAACGTCTCTTGAGCAAGAACGTGCAAAGCAAAGCCATCCGTGGAAGAAAACATTGAACATTGTCATAGCCAGCATTGATATCGCGTGCACAGTTTCAAATGCAGTTACCAAGACAGTGCTTGAATTATTACCATGCATTCGGACTTCGCGCGGACAAAACATTATTGGAGTGCCGTCATAAAAATACAAAATGTATTATTCGGTGTTTCTCTGACCGCAACTGTGTTGATTAATATTGGATGCTATTAGATTTTACACACGACTGAAGTATACAGTTAAGTAATGTAAGATATAATGCATGGGTTGACCTGTTTATAACACCACTTCGAGGTTAAAGATAAGGTATTGCTCGAAGTTACTCAAAGATGGCCCTTCTGAATCAATATGGCGGTAAATTGTGTTACTATATTTGGTAGAAACGTATTAAGGTAAAATAGTGTACATCAACATGTGTCGTTACGCCTTAAGGAGAACAGATGGGTAGTAACTAAAACACGCTTGATTTGAGAATAAGCATACACACATATTCTCTCCAGAACTTCTTTCAAAACATTAGTCATCGTTATTATCGCAGAATTACCCTTCATGATTTGATTATTCGTCTGGAGAAAACAAATATTCATTCATTTTAACAGTTGAAATTAGAGTATGTAAAATAGTGATGAAGAATATCCGCTGATTCCGCATGTCGTAATATACGGCATTTTTTTAAGTAAAAAGAGAATATAACTTTAATGTGGTGTGATTAAAATTGCGCACATGCCCACTTTCATATCATAATGAACAATCCCTCCGTGCTTTTAAATGATTAACGTTGAAAAGTATAGGAGAACGCCTTAAGACAAGTTTGTGTTTACGGACAGACAGACGGATGGACAGCGATATCGATTCCAATATACTCCGCTTTACTTCGTTACTGGGGTATAATAATACTGTATAAAAGCGAATTATCAAATGCAATCATTTATAACAAATATACACACTGTTACGTTATTAAACTGCATCAAAAAATCAAGACGCAAGCTGTAATTGAGTTTTATTGACAAACAGAAACGATATACAGTAACAATGAGCTGCGTTATGACAACAATGTGCTTAATGCATGTGCGTAAAGTCTTGTCTCAGATTAGCTTGTGCAGTCCGCAAAGCTTTATTTGGGACGACACTTTCCGCTTAGACTGCATTTTTGTTGAGAAAAGACTTCCTTTAAATGAAAAATTCCATAAAAGCAGAAAGGGTCGTCCCTGATCTGGGACGACACATTACGCATATGCATTTAGCCCGCTTTTCCCTGAGCGTTGCTCAATATAAACATTATATTCAAAACATATAAGCACATGTTCAAGCAAAGCAGACAATACAGAAGCAGTTATATAATTGGCAGCCCCTTAATGCAAGGCACGCGACACAGCTGAAGCTTAACACAGTTTGAGAGCGAGCATACGTATATGTCAAACTGTGTATTATCGTTCTCATCATCGCGGTTTACCTTTACAAAAGTCTATAGGCGACTCTCTAACCGCCCCGAACACGTTCCCAGAGATATCTGTCCAAGCAATCACGTTGCCCAACTGTTTGCCGCAACTTAGCCTAAGTTTGTCGATGTCGGTCGAGGTGAACTCCCGGCTCCACATGTTGAGCTGCGTGATCTTGCCTATGAACGTCTCGGCGCTGTTGAAGTCTCCACCCAACGAGTCCTGTTCTTGGCCTATCACAAACACGCCTCCTCCTGGAAAAGTACAGACACTTTACAAATTGCTTAAGACCTAGTTATCGTGCTTTGTAAAGCAAAACGACTTACTCGTGTATTGGTCTTTCTTCGTCACCGCTTGCATGTTCGTAAATGCGTGTATATAGCACAAATATGGTGGCGCAGCTCGGCGGCGGTCCCGGGAAGCCGCCATCGCTTTATAATACATTCGATCATTCTCGAAAACTTAACTTTAAATTAATTAAAAGTTATTTAAAAAAAGAACTTTAAATAGAGATTTGGAAGAGTTCTGTATGGAATTGTAATCATCATTAAGAAAGTGTGAAATAACTCGTGTATATTAAAAATGTACAAGAAAAAAAAAGTTTAGCCCATCTACCTACACTATTTTTGGCGATATAGCAGGAAACAAACATCATTATTTTTGGCCTAAGGTTTGAATGGTCAAATTAAATTGCTTTCGGGAATTTGTCCTAATGCGAGGTTCACTAACATACACACCTTTTATCTTCCGTCCTTCATCCACGTTTTTGCCGCTGTCACTGGGTATACCGTTCATGTATATCGTCCACGTGCCCCGGTTGGAGGACCACAGCACACACACGTGCACCCACTGACCCGTGTTGGCCTTCACGATAGTGTTCCTGTTGTCGCCGTTCTCGTAGAACGCCCACCTGTGGGTGACATTGGCCAGGATGTGTACAATATGAGCCTCGTTATCGGACAACTGTGCTAAATGCGTACGCGTACAGTGTTGTGGCAGATCAGGCTAATCTGGGACGAAACTTTCCGCCTAAACTGGAGAAGAGATTTCGTTTAAACGATAAATTACATACAATGGATTGTCCTTGATTAGGCTGTGCGGACTGCACAGGTTTATATGGGTCGACACTTTACGTTATGCATCAAGACCCATTTCCAAGAGCGAGGTTCATACATTTTTTTGGCGACAGTCAAAATGGAAAGGGGCAACGGGACGTATAGAAAATGACTAAACCTGAATACCAGGTATCCGATACTATTATTTTGAATTATCGAATGGAACATAAACAACTTGGAGCAAAGGGCATTGTCATGAACAGCTTAGATGTCCCTTTATGATTTTTTACTTCAGTAGAATCAATATTATACGCGTTTTAAGCTGGTAATACATTTGTGAATCGGCTTTCAGTAAAACAAACCATAACGTTTACAGGTACAGAAGTTAATTTAAATAAATAGATCCATAAATTTGTTCAATGAACTATATTGTCGTGTAAGGATAATATTATATTAAAATATGAATACTGACCCGTGACTCAGTCAGGGCGACTACTCACCCATCACAATCGGTCGGAGTGGTTACTCGCCCATCATAACGGTCAGAATGAATACTCATCCGTTAAAATCGGTCAGAGTGGATACTCACCCTTGACATTCGGTCAAAATGGATCGATCTGCGGGAATACATACCCATCATAATCGGTCAGCATGAATACTCGCCCATCATAATTGGTAAGCGTGAATACTCACTCATCATAATCGGTCAGCACGAATACTCACCCGTCATAATCAGTCAGTATGAATACTCACCCATCATAATCGCCCAGCAAGTAAATACTCACCCATCATTATCGCCCAGCAAGTAAAGACTCACCCATCATTATTGGTCAGCGTGAATACATTGTCGCCTTCCACGTTGGCATACGAGAAGGCGGTGCCCTGGTTCGTGCTGTCGTCTGTCTTCATCCAGAAGCAGAGGGTGACGGCGGTGAGGTCCTACTTGATGGTGGTCAACGCATAGTCCGTCGTACTGGCCGTGCGCGGGAAATCCAGCTGGAAGTTCGGGTCGATGTCTGCAGCCGAAGACATAGGTCAGCCTTGGGTCCTGTTTAATTAATATAAACAATCGTACATTTAAGAGACGTGTTCACAGATTGTGTTTTTTTATATATACATGTAAATGATTACAAAAATGTATTATGGTACAGTTTACATCGAGAAAAATTATAATAAACAAAGAATTCAAATACACCAAATAATAAAATGTTTGTCGTGCTGACCATGCGCAGGAAGTCCGAATGGAGTTTGACTTTGTGTCCAATAACAATTCAAAACTCCTTGTTAACGAATCGTACTCTATTGTTTGAACATTGCTTTTAGTGCACGACAATAAGAACTTAAGCAGACTGCACCTCGGATTAAGTTCTCATGCGAAATAATAGGTCATTATTGATTGGGAGATCGAACCTCCTGAGTTGTGGCATCAGTTTGATACAACTAGACAACGGATTCGCTTTCTAAATGGCTTCGCTAAGAAGAGACATCATTTAAACGAAAAAATCCATAAAAGCGGAAATTGTCGTCCCTGATTAGCCTGTGCGGACTGCACAGGCTAATCTGGAACGAAAATTTACGCACAAGCATTATGCCCAGGTTGCTCAGAACACGACACATATGTCTTGAAGGCGTTTCATTTACGGTTAATCACAAGTAGTATGTGGCGAGTTACTAGTATATAAAGTTCAATTTATAAAAAAAAAAACACAAGACACTCGCGTTTGTTGATTTTGAGAGAGACAAATTAATATGACAGATCTAAATACTAGTATATGGAACACATTGATGCTTCTACGTCTCTTACGTGTATCCGTCCAGGTCATCAACGCACGTGGCGTCGTTCTTACAGGGTCCGCTGGCGCAGTCGTCGTCGTCGATCTCACACTGCTCCCCACGGAGGCCCGACGGACAATCGCACCTGAAGCCGCCGGCGCCATCCAAGCACGTTCCTCCATTCAGACACGGTGCCGATACACACTCGTCGATGTTCGTCTCGCATAGAACGCCTTTACAATGGAAGAGACAGTGAATAGATATAGAAGTGGGTCGTGAAAAATATAGGAGCTGAAAAAATCGTAAAGCATTACCAATATATAACAATTATCAATATGGGATTAACTTTCTTTCTAATAATTACCAGGTAAATCATGAAACCGTTAAAACAGCTGTCATTTATTGAAGACACCTATTCCGAGTTAGGCAAAAAAATAATAAAAAAATGCATTGATTGCAAACAGAATGTATGTATGTATGAAAGAAGCAAAATAACACTTTTGAATAATATTTCAACAGATATTTTGTTTAAAGATATGATCATCAATCGAAAAAGACAAAACACAAAACCACTTAGTATCGATAACTTGTGTAATGGGTGTACTGCTAACATGCTAGTAGTAGCAAAATAATTTGCCTTTGAAGACAATGGTATAAATCTAGATAACTCTTATGCGCCTTTTAAGAGTTATCCACATTTAAACAATAGGCTACCGGTTTATAACTTATTATTTATTTTTAAGTATTTTAGAGTATAACGAATACTATAATTTTGTAATTAAATGCAGGTTTTCACGAATATCTATTCCTTTAAAGATTATTTCATATGAGCCGCTCTCTGGCACAACCGGGCTGAATGCATGTTCGTAAAGAGTCGTCCCAGATTAGACTGTGCAGTCCGCACAGGCTAATCAGGAACGACACTATACGCCTAGACGAATTTTCAAATGGAGAATGATCGCGTTATATTCAGCAGTCGGTGACTAAGTTGTTGTTTCGTATACTTCAGAGTCGTGTACATATTTTTGATTACGTCGAAATCACGATCAATCTTACATTGAAATCCTGATTCGTTGGTTTTAACATTTTCGAGACCAATTGCGTTTTGTTTGATCAAGTAATGTTGAATAATATGTGTCGTGTTCTGAGAAAACTGGGCAAAATGCTTGTGCGTAAATTGTCATCCCAGATTAGCCTGTGCAGTCCGCACAGGTTAATCAGGGACGACAATTTCCGCTTTTATGGAATTTTTCGTTTGATGTTCCATTTACAAGACGCAATCAGATTTTTTTTAAAGAAAGCGTCATTCAAAAATGGGTCTTATGCAATATTCTTCTAGCGTAGCTCCAGCCCAGCCTGCGCATCCCCGCAGTCTTGTCAGGATATGCATACTGAATAGGCTACTCTGGAGATAACACGAAACCTTGTGTGCTTTTTATAGCGGAAAGTGTAGCCCCTGACCAGACTGCGCAGTCTGGGCTTGAGCTACGCTGGCTGTGCGAAAAGAAGTTTGTTGAATATAAATCGGACGAAAAGTAGTAAGTGTTGCGTTTTTGGCCCTCCTGTCTGCATACTTGAGGTTCGTCGATATAGTTAAATCTTAATATTTTAAATCTATTTTCAAATGGAGAATGATCGCGTTATATTATCTATATAGTCGGTGACTAACTTGTTGTTTCGTATACTTCAGAGTCCTGTACATATTTTTGATAACGTCGAAATCTCGTTCAATCTTAATTGAAATCCGGATTCGTTGGATTTAACATTTTCGAGACCAATAACGTTTTGTTTTGATCAAGTAATGTTGAATAATATAGACGCAATGCAATCTTTAGTCGACACAACAGGGAGTTGCTTTTCAAACAGGATTTTGTAGATGACTTCAGATAGTACCACTCACATCACTTAATCATCAACATAAAAATCACCGACTTAAACGAAATACACTGTTGAAATTCAAACTGAAAACTCATGACTAATTTTCACGAGGATAACCGAATGACACTGTTTTAACGATTTCTAGAAACATTCACATCTCTAACACACACTCAATAAAAACCTTGGCCCAAACCTAGGTCCTCCCGACGGGAGATTTGAGTACACAATGTTGTTAATATTCTATTCTATAAAGATTCGATGCACTTGCCGGTTACTACCAGCACATTGAATTAATTACTAATGATTTACTTTTCTTACATAAAATGAGCAAAGTTATTATACGATGATGAGGTGACAGAAATTGTTGAAACTTCTGATTTAATATTATTTCGAGGAGACACTACCAATTGCTAAATTCTCATTTTTCGATCTAATTTTAAACACCAATAATAAACAAAATCAGATGAACAACTGCGTTTTCAAAGCGATCATTTAAGGCTTTGTTAAGGTTATTTAATCTTCATAAAAATAGCAAATGAAAGTATACGGTGATCTCCGTTTAAATCAGGTGATGTTCGTTACAAACACAATACTTGCTATCGGTGGTTTACTGACGGTTGTTGAAACATTTTGCTATGAACAATCTTTATTTTGGTTTGCTAAAAAACAAATATCTCGTATCACATCCTACTTCATGCTTGAAATAATTTAGTGCATATCATTGAATGTTAAATCAAAACTAGGAGGGTTTTGCGTTTAATTAGTGTGTGGGGCTGTTTGCGCAATTTGTTAAGTCTGAATCTTGTTTTCTACCCGTGTCTTAATTCTGTCAAGATGCTTTTTCTTCGAAGAAACATTGCACTTATATATATATATATATTGAAGAACCTTAAACGTAAATAAACATGGACTTTCAAGTTTAAGTTTAACATGTTTGTTGTTATTTGTGTCGCAATCCGCCTGGTAAAACATATAATTCGTCATAATGTTTTCAAGTTATATAACATGCATACTTAAACAACCACTAGTGTTTGTTTTTTCGTCCACATCAATGTAGTACATAAAGTCACAAGTGTAATTCATCTAATTTACAAAACGTATCTACGTATAAAATAAACATTAACAAGAAAAAAGGTAAATTTATAACAAAGTTACAGCTTGATTTTAGTATGCATCCGTGTTCGCTGGAATTTGTGTCTTGATTAGCCAATTACAAAATTTATTTCGCAATGCTGTTTTTAATTTAGTGACATTAGCTGCATGCTTAAACAGCCAACCCGGTTTGCTTTTCGTTACATTTAAGGTGGTACATAATGACATATTTGTGAACAATCTAATTTACAACACATGGCCTACGTCGACAATCTACATAACTGATATTGACGTGTAAAAAGTTGTGTTTAATGTTAAATTGTTGTTTTGGGGAAGAAAAACGATATCGAAGCTGGGAAAGTGTTAAACGAGTGCCGCAGCAATATAAATATACATTTTAAATTGAATGTTTCAAACTAAACTCATTCATACGGAATACCGTAAGGGCCATCGTGGTGGCCGATAGTGCGATAGTACGATGGCGACAATGCGATAGTAATATGGCGACAATGCGATAGTACGATGGCGACAACGCGATAGTACGATGGCGACACTGCGATAGTCATCGTACTGTCGTCATCGTATTATCGCATTGTCGTCATCGTACTATCGCACTGTCGCCATCGTATTGTCGCACTGTCGCTTTGTCGTCATCGTACTGTCGCATTGTCGCCATCGTACTATCGCACTGTCGCCATCGTATTGTCGCACTGTCGTCATCGTATTATCGTACTATCGCATAGTCGCATTGTCGCCATTGTACTATCGCATTGTCGACTATCGCCTTCCGGTACACAAACTATTCTTATTGCAAAAACAAAATAGATGACTGTATAAAGATGTACTTTGAAAGAGGTTACAGTTATAATGAAATCAAATTCTTATTAAGTTATAGAATGGGTATTGATGTAAGGTATGCCGATCTGTAAAGTATTTTTAAAAGTGGCTCCATCTAGGAAAAAAATACGATGTGCGCATGTGTACCGGAAGGCGATAGACGACAATGCGACAGTACGA